>JAMKPZ010001512.1:0-46943 GCA_024699675.1 Amphibolis antarctica | reverse complement strand
TTGTTCAACATAATTCACAGATGAAAAACTACATGCCTAGGTACCTTATCAATTCCTTCTACATTATAAATAAGCAATATAATAAAACCTGCTAATACGAAATGCAGTGTAATTTATGGGGCTTGTTCAACATAATTCACAGATGAAAAACTACATGCCTAGGTACCTTATCAATTCCTTCTACATTATAAATAAGCAATATAATAAAACCTGCTAATACGAAATGCAGTGTAATTTATGGGGCTTGTTCAACATAATTCACAGATGAAAAACTACATGCCTAGGTACCTTATCAATTCCTTCTACATTATAAATAAGCAATATAATAAAACCTGCTAATACGAAATGCAGTGTAATTTATGGGGCTTGTTCAACATAATTCACAGATGAAAAACTACATGCCTAGGTACCTTATCAATTCCTTCTACATTATAAATAAGCAATATAATAAAACCTGCTAATACGAAATGCAGTGTAATTTATGGGGCTTGTTCAACATAATTCACAGATGAAAAACTACATGCCTAGGTACCTTATCAATTCCTTCTACATTATAAATAAGCAATATAATAAAACCTACTAATACGAAATGCAGTGCACAGAAAGTACCTTATTCAGACAAAGCTTTGCAAAAAAATCGAATTGGAAAACATCAATATCTTCATGCAAGGCCTGATCAAGGCCAAATATCCACCATCCTTTGGGCAGTTGCAAAGCAAAATAACTCTTCTTTTGGGGTAGAAACCACCCACCAAGCCAATTCTTATGGCATATGTACCTCATAAAAGTGTGCAGGCCATCAAACCAGTCTGCCATATAAAACAAAAATATTGCTAATGAATGCTAGGAATATTAAGTACCAGTTGCTTGTCCTTTCATAAACTTTGGACATTGAGATAAATGGGTACAAAATGTTAGTTTTATAGTTCATGAGCATTGACTGCTCACATTACTGGTTGAACATGATATATTATAAGACCATCAGAAATTTACAAATAATTACAAGCTACACCTAGAAATTGAATTTCAATGCAACAAAACTCTAAGAAATATGCCTACCTACGCATAGAAATATAATTCTATAAAATGTATAAAATGGTGATTACGCTGCAATCTGTTAATTTCATCGTAGAAATACACTCTTTACAAGTCATTCTCATGTCTAAACTTGTGCACCCAAAATTGTAGTCCATAAATGTATTCTAGCATATTAGGAGTATCTGAGGACTTCAGAAATAATTATTTAATCATTAACTAAGTTTAACCTATTGATAATAATATATTGATGGACAGTGGCATCTAATCATATATCTTAATGTAAAACAAAACACAAACCATGGTTGCCTGGAATCGCAAAACATTGAGGCCCATCATATGACTTTAGGTCTGAGTAGCCAAATGGAACTCCCGGCTTGTTTACTACAATATGCTCAGGTTTATAACATGGTGGAGGTTGAAGAGCAAATTCGAAAGGATAGAACAACCTCTTCTCATAAGTGAATGCAGAAGGATTTGGGTACCTGCCAGGATGTAATAATTCACAAAAGTTATAATTATGTCTCAACCAACTTGTGAATTATCTAAAGATTGGAAAACCAATTTAATCTAGAATCTTCCAGTTTGTTTCTTGCACAATCAGGTGCTAAAAATTGGATTACATACATTGACATCAGATGTAATTAACATAAATGCTACCTCCAGGTCATCCACCATTATCTTCATCATCAATCCATCCACATGCTCACCTCTTAGCTATATAATATATCATCAACATCAGCACTGTTTCTATACTTTTATTTCATATTCACCGAACCCCACCTATTAGCTATATAATAAAACAACATTAGCAATCTTCTCTAAATTTATAGTTCAAAACACTGCATATTCACTTACCAATTTTATGGTGAAGAAAGCAAGAAGGCTGATCGACAATGGAGGATGGGAGGGTGTGTGAGGAAGGAAGGCATGTCATTAAAACTACTCTAAAGATAGAAAAAAAATTTAAAATGGTTACAGGAAAATGGAAGATGATATGCATTTTCCGAAAAAAGGCAGACAATATGTGAATACACAAACGTAACAGACTATTCCATTATCTGTCTATTTATCAGCTAGCCTTTCTCGTTTGAAATCCAAATGCATCAGATGCAAGCCATAAGCATATTGATTGATTGGAGAAATTTTGGTTAATCAGATGGTGAACCATATAGTTTGCTCATTTGATGAAATGTATCCTCCAAATTTGTTTAAACAGGCCCACACCAAAAATGTACCAACAATATTTTCTTAAACAGGTCCACACCAACACAGCACCAAATTTTGTTGTCATTAGTTAAAACCACCACAACACTCTAAAAAAAGGAATGGCAACCAAGTGATCCTAAATAATCACATATCAAACCAACATCCATATTTTTGCCTTTGTTCTATGAACAATAGCCCAATAAAAGAAGTCAAAACCAAAGACATACATGATTTTGTTACAAAGTATGGAAAACTTGTGGTAAAATACGTGGTTGCTCTTAAAATCTTGTTGGTAGAGCTACCATTTGTTGGTCAAGTGTCCACACACCTACCATTTAATGCACATTAATTGTTGTATTACACAAAAGCTAGTATTTATTGGGATTTTTTAGTAGTATATTGCACAATTAAATTACTCGAAAAAGTGTAGTACCAAGTAACCAAGTTCATAGTATGCAATTCTTCTCCTAACATAATTTAATTTTGTTGGTTATTTATGAAATTCCCGAATTTTGGCTTTCCATGAGAAAGAAGTGAACTTCAATGCACATATTAGGAAGGAAAAGATAAGCAAAAAATTAAACTATCAACGAACAATACAGATATAAGACATTACAATTCACAACAATGTAAAACATAAAACGAAATTATACTTTAAACTTAAAAAAATTGATCATTGAAGATTTCATAGAAACACATGCAGAAGCTTTTTTAATTTCCATCCTCTTCCAACATGTGTTGGTCAGAATCGTGTATAATTTAAATACAATTGATGTATAATGATAACACTGAATAAGAATTTCACAGAAATACAATAAATAATTCACAAAATTACCAAAAATTTTCTTTAAAAAGAAACTAGACGAGAGGAATGACATGGACATGCATAGCATGCCACATTTGACTTCACATAGCAAGGACGTCATCAAGTTGGCTGGGTCATGTGCATGATGTACTCATGTAGATCATGGTTGACATGTTCAATGTGGAGAGGAGGATGTTTTCAGCACATGTTCATGATCCAGCATCAAAATGTATGGGAGAGTATGCACACAAGTGGCACGTGTATGTGGTTGTAGAATCAGAATGTGAATGGCATAAGGACCTTTTAGCCTTGTGAGTTCCCATGTATTTTAAATATGCAATAGCCTCACTAATGGGAAATTAATTAGAGACTAGTGTTATTGACCTTCTCAACCTAGGGAAAGAAAATCCAAGCCTAACACACTCTTTTATCCTCTCCAACATCCTCTCTTCTCTTGATCTCCATATCCTACAAATGTTACAAATCATTTCTTGGCCACTTAATTTTATGATTTCATTATTATTCATATCATTTTGGTTGACCCTATGTATTAGGATTATAACTCAGATTGTTGTTATTATCATTATTCTCATCATTACCACTTTTATATCCTATGTATTAAATTTTTGACCTACTTAATTTAAATAATTTGGATTCTAAGGTATCTCTCCATAATTTCAATTTAAAATAAATTCCTACCTTACTTTAATCAACTAAAATTATGTCATCAATAAATGGCATATACCAAGGTATTTTTTATTGAATTTAATTATTTATTTCATTCATAAAAGGGTAAGGACTCAAAGATGATCCCTAGTGTAACCTATGTTAATTGAAAAATCTTTTGTCTTTCAACCTATAATTTTAACACTAGTTATTGTATTATCATACATATATCTAATAATATTCTTATAAATAATAGGTACTCTTTTTTTTTAATTACATTAATCAAATTTTGAAATTCATGTCTAAAAAATATTTAAAAAGAATTTAGATATATATGACATCCGTCAATTAAAATCTGACTCAAATTCATTTACCATCTAATCATTTATTCTTTTTACCATCTAAATCAGATATTTAACTAATTATTCCAATGTGTGCACCTCAACAAAGATCACTCAAGAATTAGATTGAAGAAAAAAACTGAAGGCTGAAGAATTGGTATTTCCCCTGTTAAAATGTACAGAATTGACCCCAAACATTTGCCAGTATCTAAAGAAGTTTGCTATCCCAAAAATATGGAGATTGATCACTACATATTTGAGCTCATTCTATAGCCTAACACTAGAGAATAAAAATTAGCACCTTAAGGGAAAAAATGTTAAACAATCAATGAATTCAGCATAGAATTTAGTTTATCTTACGCAAGATCCCCTCCAATGAGAAGTAAATTTCCACGTGGCAAAGTATGTGAGGAACCATTGTCTCTAATCAGAATACTTGGCTGTGCAAGCAATCTAGCAACTGCATAGGATGAGTTTCCACCATCCCCAGTATCTGCCATGAAATCAAACCAGAAATCTTCTCTTTCACTGAATTGGTCATACAAAAGGTTACCATTTTCATTGTCCACGTTATTCTTGTCCATTGCAGCCTAATTGTGAAAAAGAATGTGAAAATTAAATATACCTTTGTCCAACAAGTTTATTTGAAAGGAACAGCAACGATGAAAAAACAAAGAGATACAGCATAACTACAAAATGGAATAAAACTCTATGTTATAATAAATGTGTTATTTTATTTCCAGAAAAAGTACAGGTGGTACTTCACCAACACAAGATATGAAAAATTACCTGCATCATGCGCATATCAAAACGACCAACAAACAGAGTTACAGAAACAAGGAGATCAAAAACTGTCTTAAACAAATCAGCAGATGTCCTGTATTTGTAAATATGAAGTAGTGAGGGCCATCATTTTGAAAGAAAGGTAATTACAATCTCAGTCTACTATTTTAGACACGTTTTCTTTTCTTCTTTCCTTCCGTAAAAAGAGTATACATAAAGTCTTACCCTGAGTACCAAGGAACCATGTCTATGAAATCAGGCTTCATTTGTTTCTTCAACTTTTCATATTCTGATAGTGATAAGGGATGAGTAAGAGCCCATCTGCCAATTCCCTTAATCAGTTAGAACATGTAAAACATAAACACAAAAAATGTTGGTGTAACATTACAAATAAATATTGAAAGTCCAAATAAAAGCAATAAAAATGCAAAATTAATTTATAGCTTTGAAGCTTAAAGTAGTCAAGTTATTATTTTTTTGGGCAAAACAACAATAGTTACAAAAAACTCATTTCAAGAAGATAAAAAGAACAAAGAAGAAAGGTGTTATTCATCACAAGAAACACCATAAGTAGTCAAAACATCTTGTTAGAATAGTCTCACATTAATAAATATAGGGAATAAAACTTCAATTAAAATATAAAAAATTCTTCCACTCATTGCCAATTAGTTTTGAAATGAAATTTTAACAAAATATCAAAGTCAATTCACGCACATCCACTCATAAACACTTGTAAGTATAAAAAATTAAAAATAAATCACAAGGGAGGAAGAGAGTTAAAGTAGTCTCACATTGATAAATGTAAGAAATAAAACTTGTTTTAAAATATAAACTCTTCCACTCATTGTTAATTAGTTTTGAAATAAAATTTTAACACATCTTATGTGGCAAATAATGCAAATCATGCAAGTTCCAATTGTAAGAGAAAAGTCTCTAAGCACGTTTAGAGTAATTTTCCAGTATCAAACCTTTTCTAAATAGTTGGTTTTCTTGTAGAAATTAGAAAAAGAGATTGAAAAGTAAATACCCTGTTGAGCGCTCCACCACATAGTTTGCAATGTAGAGGCCAATAAATGTAGCCCACAATGAATATATGGGAGAGATTTCATCCGAGGGGCCAGAGCATGATCCACTGCAAGCTAGCTGAAGATATTAATAATTAAATAACGGAAATTATGGTTTCAGAACTCAAAGTATTGAATAGACTAGAAGGAAACAATTACAATAATCAAAAAGTCAAAAGTACACCTCTACCTCTCCATAGATGACCCATTTAGATAAAAACGGGTAATCACTAGAAGATCCAACAGGAGCAAACCAAGATGAACAAACTTGTTCTTTCAGTTCATGTATATGCAGAAATTTTGATATCCATGTGTTTCTCTCTTCTTTTTTCCAGAAAGGAAAGGAAAACCTATTAGAATTCCTCCTTTCAAAAGATTTATCTCGTAAAATAGCTCGATTGCCACAATGACTATAAAACACACAACAAGCGAAGCTTACAACCTGTAAGAACAGATGAAGACAAAACATGTAAAGGATAACTGGAACAACCAAGTTTATGCTCCATTATTCATCCCATATATATCTTGCACACTTACTGCACAATTCTGGATAATGGTCAAGATTTCAGGTCTCTTTCCAGCCACACGAGAAACAAGCCCAACATACCAGAGGCCAAGAAATAAAATGTGGAACACAATAAGAAATAAAACAGATGATACATATATTGTCAAGAACATTGACAAGTTCATCCTTATGTCCACCCCCATTGATTGGAAACTTGGTAAATGGTACAAGGCTGCAATAAAAATCCATGCAACATACCTGCAGCCAAATAAAGTCATGTACTAAAAATACACCTTTTAGTAAAAATATACAATTTTACATTAACAAGTTGCCACTTAAATTGAATATCCTAACAAACCAGTGAAGAAAACTAATAGAGGAAACTGGGAAAGAAATCATACCAGCGGCTGAAGTTTGAATAGCTAGGTTTGATAGTCTTCCCTATAAATGGAGAGGAAAAGAAATAGAAAAAACCAATCAAGCAAGCATACATCCACCACCATTTGATGTTGCTATCCAATTTTTGAACCAGGGTATGCATGTTGTCAGATGAAATGAAGAAAAGACAACCAAGAATGACTGCAGTGATGGCATGCTGCGAATGCTCATGTGGATAAGGATATGTATGAGTTAAAATTGTCCGAACTCTTTCAATCTGGAATGGATCCAACAAAGGGCCAACAGATTGTCTGTCAGAGCCCATGCTTACACAAGCTACAGCTAGTGTAAACACCCACTCTACTGACAATTAGATTAGTAGTCACCACATATACCAATTGCTGAAGCTTCCAGAAATGGAAATCACCTATACATGTATACGATCAGAAAAAAGTTCATTTGCAAGCAAAGACAATTTCAATTGATTAATAGCTACATGGTGAACATGAAATGTAATGAGAATGTTTCAAGCTCTAATCAAATCCCAACCATTATTATTACATAATCTACACCAATTAGACAAACAAGTCGAAGCATGAGAGTTTCATTTTCAGAAGTTGGCAACCATGAGGGTTTGTCATTATGAACCAGCATGAAGTGAAGTTTCGGATTATTGTTCCTAACACAGATGCGAACTTGACCAAAGATCTCAACAAGCTAATTTGGGTTGCTTCTTGTCCATAAAAAATTAAGCTTATCTCTGCTGTATTTGTGAAAAAAAGGTCACAGTAAAATATAAATATTTCAGGTGAAAAAAGTATAAATGAATAATCTATTCTCTACATATGAATTATAAGATAGTCAATATATATATATATATATATATATGGGAAAGGATGCTGCTGAATAATGGGTTCAATAGGCAAATGAATGACAAGTACTACATTACCAGGCTATGCCTAACCATTGACAGACGCAGAATGTCTCAATTTAAAAAATCTGTAGAGATCTGGTGAATAAAATTTACACGAAAAACTGATACAGAAACGAAAAAGCACGTGGTCAAAAATAAAAGTTCAAAGCCACATTTCTTTTAATAACATCACAACAATGCAGAATTACGAAAGCCGAAAGAAGAGAGAACCACATCGAAGTACAACCATAAGTATTCACTAAAAACAAACTTCCATAATTTGAATGGAATAAGCAACCTGCCTTCTTTCTACGGTGAATGCCCGTCCAACCAACTTGTGCCAAATAAAAGAGGCAATCCTTTTATCCCACGTCCAAACAGGCTTCTCAAGTGAATCACGAAAAAGAGAAGAACAACAACATTCCAGTGAAATCCAAAAATCAAGTTTCAAATTTGAATGTGACCAACGAAACCAAAATCCCCAAACCAGACACCCACAAAACCAAATGCCAGACCAGAAAAAGAAAGTGGGGGGGAACCCAATTTCCAACCATCAAAAAGAAAAACAAAGCCAACCCAACAAGCCTCTCAAGCATACAACCTGTAAGCACAAGAGACAGACAGACAGGCAGGCAGGCATAGAGATGGGCGAAATGGAGAGCACATACCAGAAGGCGACCAAACCACCAAGTGCGTTGTAGAGAAATCGCAATAAACCACCACCCAAACCGTTGATTCCTCTTCCTCTGCTGGGTCTTTATGTTAATAATGCTCGTACAAGTCGCAGGCTAGATGAATCTTCTCAGAATGGCATCTGGGGATGCGAGAGGGAAATCCAAAGGGTATATTCTCGCAGCCCCGGAAACCCAAATTTGGAGCGGAAGACAGACGCAAAGAAGAGAGACGATCACACAAGGAAGAATGCGGTTTGGAGGGTTCCAGGTAAAAACCTGAACGTTACGGAGGCAAGCGACCACACGTGGCGTCGCGTTTGATTGATATTTTATTTCCTAAATTTAATATTTTCTTGTATATTTTAAATCCTGAGTTTTCAAAACATGCGACTGTACTTTTTATTATTATTATTTTTTAATTTCTAAAATATAATTTTTATCTTTTAAAGTAATATTATAGTTATATTTTGAAGAAATAATATTTAAAAAGAGAAATTATAATTTAGAAATTACGCTTATTTGTTAAAACAGTAATTATAATTTTTATAAAATTACAATTTTACCTTTAATAGCCTATTCTTTTTAAATGTAATGTAATTAAAGTTTATATGAATATAGTAAATGTATAAAAGAAGAATATTATTTATAAGTAAATATAATTTCAAAATTAACATGATTTTTTGTAATTTTGTAACACTTCTATTTTTAAATATAATTTGTATGTAATATTCTTTTAATTTTTTCTTTTTTATTTTTCTATTTTTCATGTGAATTTCGTAGAATTGTCTTTTTCATTGAAAAAAAAATAAAGAAAAGGTACAATGAAGAGTGGTGCAAAGGTCACTTTATATGTTTTTAAAAAAAGAACTACATTTATTTACACTATTTTAAAAATCACTTCAATCCATTTTAAAAGTGAAGAACAAATGTAAACAAACGAAGGTTAAATTCACTTCTCAACATCAACCTTACCATTAATTTGTAAACCATTAAAGTTTCGTTTGAAAATAAATTTTTTACTATTTAGAATATATGTTTTAACAAATATTATAATAAAAGTAAAAAATTTCGCTCTAACCATTAAAAATAAAAGTAAAAAAAAATATTCTCATCTTAAAAACTATATTAACCTAAAAAAAAAAAAAATTCTAAACTCATCTAATCCTACAGTAATTGTCAAACAAAAGTCCTAAGACACCACTGGTCTCACCTGACTCATATGATATATTAAATTTAATTTTAATATGTCATCTACATGATTTGTAAAAGAATAAAAGTGTAAACGAACGAAACACACGATTTACAATATCGATAAATATAAGTAAATTATGCAATTTATGACATTTTGCAAGCGAGAAGTAATAAATAAATAAAAACCATGCTATTCATTATATTTATACGTGAAAACAATACTAATAAGCAAGATTGAACAAGAGTCATTCGATTCAAAGCATTTATAATAAGTTTACGACGGTTTTATTATCAAAGTAAGTTAAAATCATAAATCATAGAAATTAATTGTTAAAATTAAACACTCATCATTTTTAGCTATATATATATATATATGTGTGTGAGAGAGAGAGAGAGAGAGAGAGAGAGAGAGAGAATTATTTTTTACTTATCAAAATAAATATAATATATCTTTTAGCGGATTTCATTAAAAATTCTGGATTAAAAGGGGAGAGACACGCAGCATGGAACAGCGTGAGGAATGGGAAGAACAGGATTCCTGATCTTTGAAAAAGAACATGATTTTACAAAGGAGGATGGATGCTTGTAAAATTTTCTCAGAATCCCATCGCCATCCCTAGCCTTCTTCCTTGCAAACGCACACATCCCTTCCCTCCTTACCCAGAGAAGCATCATCCGACCACCCCGTCCTTCCCACAACACTTTGCCGCCCCCAACGAAAGAAGCCGCCATGAGCCGCATTCTAACCAGACGCATCGCATCGCCGGCCCGCCGTCTGAACCCCGACACTTTGCCGCATCAAATTCTCACCTGATGAATCTGCAGAAGATTAAAACATGAAAAACGACGGAGCCGGGAGCCCAAGTGCGTCGCAAAAGGGTACATTGACAGATACATACTTGCTCGAATTTTTGAAGTATCAATTTCAACGTAATTAATTTTGAAAAATCATTCGTTCACAATTCCCTGAAACAATAACTAATTCTCAAAATTTAAAAGACTAATCTCCTCGTATACTGATTTCATAGAGAATTTTGGTTTTTTTTTTTTTTGAAATTTTTGATTTTCTGGTTTTTCTTTTTTCCTCTTTGTTTTCAAGATTTCTCGTATTTTGGTTTTTTTTGTTTAATTATTTTTTAAGTAAATATTAATTTTTTCACCATCTAAAAGTTTAATTTAATTATTAAAATTTTTCTATAATTAAATTAAGAATATTTATCTAAAAATAGTCTAATTTAATTCAATACATTATAATTTTTAAAATTAAAAACATTTCATTAAAAATCCTTGTAAAATCAATTTATATTCGTTGATGTATTTTAACATTATAAAATTAAAACTTTATAAATACTTTTATTTATTTTTAAAAATATTTTTAATAAAAAAGATTTTTAAAATATTGTTAGTAAAATTTATCGAAAGAAAATAATCTTTAAAAGTAAAATTAGAACTTTAAAAAAATTCTTAAAAAAAAACAAACACTAACTTCTAAACTGTTACTCATTTCAAATACTTACTCCTTTAAAGCGTTACTATGGTATCGCTGCAGAAGTTAAAAACTAGGTTCTAAAACTCAAAACACACGCAGCCATGGTACGAAAACTTTAGCCAGCATAACCGGTCAAAATTTAGGCGTATAAGTTACCACTACAATACCACCGGGACGAAATGGTTGCACATATCAGGGGGAAGCGATCGGGGGGACCCAAACAGACCGTCTAAACTGTGATTGTCATCTTGCCCACGATATCTAAGTAGGTCTAAGGCCTGTTCCTCAGCTCACTTGTTGTTGGCCACCGTACATGGGATAGCCCCCGTACGTCGCAGTATACATGCTTGGATCATGAGGTGATGCAACGTACCCGTATCCATCGTAAACTTGTCTACCATCGTACGCATTATTCCACTGGTGGCTTGCATTGGACCTCTGCATGCATAAATTATATTGCCAAAGAAAAATCTTCAGAATCGGCAATTTTTTATCCCGTTGGTGATTTTCACTGACATAATTCATTTCTTTCGCTATCCAAATGAAACATAAAACAATATTTTATTTATTTAAATCAAGGTGGTTTGCAAGGTTTTAACTTATATAAGAGAAAAGATGGAAATAACCAATTATTTCAAAAGTAGCAAAACCAGTAGCAGGAAGCAGCCTGATAAACTTTTTCAAGGAAATAGCAGTAACATATACGTAAACGACAATCCATGTTATAACCCTTTTATGTGAGACATCAACCGGCATATAAATCAGTAAGAATTTAAAAAAAGAAAAAAAGAAAAAAGATTTTACCTGCTTGTTTGCAGGGTTCCGACCCCAAGATAGACGTATTGTCTGCTTACCAATCTTGGTTCCATTCAACCGCTGTAATGCCTCTTCAGCATTATTTCTGGAGAGACATCATAAATAAGTTAGAAATTCACTGATTCTAAATAAACATACTAATAATATGAAATACAATGAAACTTAACCAAAATCTAATAGTTGTTGAAAAGTACCTATGAATATAGTGTACAAAGCCACATTGCTTTCCAACTGGAATTTTCACGGAAGCAATCTCTCCATACGGAGAAAAGACTTGTCTCAGATCTTCCTCACTGGCACTTGGGTCGAGTCCTCCTACAAATACCTACAAGCAATAGATATCATAAAAAAAGGTCTGGCTGATGAGCAACCAAGTGAAATTTACTTACTGTAGTGTTTCTTGAGTCTCCATCAGAATAAGAATCATTGGATGGAAAACCTAGGAAGAAAGCCACAAACAAGACAGGAAGTAAGATTCCAAACAGATCCAAAAAAAGATGGCCAACCACCTTTGCCAAAAAAAAAAAAAAAAAACATCATGGTTGTTGTCCGCTATTCTCTCCTACGTATTTAAATTTAGTCTCTCGTTTCTTTTAAGGACAACATTTAGGATTACCCAACAGGAGGTGAAACCCAAATGACACTGTAAGAGATCATTGGGATCATGGAACATGCTGTGGTTATTTTTAGAGACTACACAATAAAATAATTTAATTTAACCATGTTGGTCAAAATCAATGTTTCAAAAAATGATTGACACGTCTGTTTATATGCCACTTACATCACTTTCCTCTAGGTTGTCTCAGTTTGGGTGAACATGGCTTGTAACAAGGATTATATGTACACAATCATGCCATTCATCACATTGCAAGTCATGTACATAGGCATTTTTAATATGTTACACAGCTATTTCAACACACTTAAACAGTTAATCAAGTCAACGTCTATATCCCCACTCCCTTATTTTATTTGATCCCAACAGCTTCTCATGCTACACCCATGTCCACCGTAGGATCCCAAACATCAACCATAACTAGGGGTCTACATGGTAACATCGGTTGGTTTGGATTGGGTCAATAAATCAAAACCCAAAACATAGTATTCAGGTTAGAGAATTTTAATCCTATACCTAATCCCACTTCAATTCAGGCTAAACCTGACTCAACCCACAAACTTCGGTTGGATCAGATTAGTTTTCAGATTTTCATATGTACTTAGCATAAACTAAAGATTACCATACCTCGTATATAACAATAACAATCAACATATTATTATCACATGAATCATAACTACTAAACTACAGATTTTAAAACTATTAGTTTAACAAACAATATGAAAAATATCTCTCTAAACTAGCATGTCAACATGAAGATGAATCCTATATTTTTTGAACAGCAACAAGAGATGTATTAAAATGAAAGAAAACAAGGAGACCTGCACAAGCTTCAGAAAGACTGAAGTTAAAACAAAATCAACAAAATAATTGTGATTTTACAAAATTAAAATGAAATCCAAGAGAGAGAAAGTAAAACAAAACTGCTCAAATGAAGGGAAAAACAGCCCATTGACATCATGGACATCACAACAACAACCCGAGCTACAATCCCACTACGTGAGGTCAGCCAATGTCTAAGAATATACTATTCTTATTTTCCAACCATCTTCAAAAACCAAAATGCCTCAAGGGAACATAAGAGTTTATAGCCTAGCAAGGACATCCTCATCAGACAATACACATTGAGCCCTCCATAAGAGTTTATAGCCTAGCAATGACATCCTCATCCTCATACCCCTGGATTTGAAGTAGTGCTCATCATGGACTGTCTCAAAATATCCATTTGCTACCTTTTAACCATGTGTGACTTCACCTTTAACAAACCAACGATCCAAAAATGTCTTCATGCCAACCTCAAGTTGGGTGCTCAACTTGTGGGAATACAAGAGATGTGTGAAAATGGAATGATGTATTCACAAAGATAAGGCCACTTATATATAGAGGCTACATAAAAGGCCAAACCAAATTTAACCAATATATGACTAAACCCATAATACACAAATAACTCTAATATATCATTTATTCTTGCACTCTCCAACAAAGAGAGCATCCAACTTACAACAAACATAGGATGCGTTTGTTTATACTAACTCCAAAATTTCATAGGAGTTGAGAGCCGATTTTTAGTAGAAACATATTAAAGCTATGATATATAGGAACTCTACGTAAAAGACATGTATTTGTCAAATAGCTTAGCTTCCAACTTTTATATTCTAAATATACCTTTGAGAAAAATTAAGAAATACAAAAATTCATTTTTCTACTACAATAATGAAATAGTATTACCATAAAAAGTACATATGTTGGTTGCAATGACAAGTTTCATTTATGCAATTTTTTTGTATTTATTTTATAATCACTTTATTTATAATAGTATTGTTATGATTTTATTTATAATATAAATACGGTAATTATGATAAACACAATTGAGTGCATTATGGTTATTTCACTATTGGAGCTAATAACTTCAGGTGAAAAATGTTCAAAAGTAACTCTAAACCAGCTCCAAAATATAACAACAATGACCGGTGATTGGAACCAGCTTCAACTCCTTGTACTATATGAAATTGATATATTTTACAATGTCATCGTTAGTTTCAACTTTCAATAGTATTGAGAGTTAGGAGTTGATATAAACAAATGCATTTATAATAACACAACAAACTCAAATACAACCTTAGACATAGAAAATACAAAGAGAGGCATAAAAAAACAATTGCAACAATAGTAGCAACAAAAAACAGTAATATAAGAACTATATCTCAAACAGTAGTAAATTAACCATTAAATACAATCCAAAGTAAGAAACTAATTGTTGTAGCAAAAATAACACAAATAGGAAGTAAAATGAGAGTTATATCTCAAACAACGGTAGATAAGCCATCAAATATAATCTAAGGTGGTAAAATAAATAGACAAATGTGATCTATTTGTAGAGAGCAAGTAGATAGATGGAATCTACTAACAAGATTTTTTGTATTTTTTCCTTTTTTGACTTCTACCATCTTTTTGATTTTTTAATGCATTTTTTCTTTCTTGCACCCCGTTTCTTCTTTCCTTTTTTCTATATTTTCTCTTTCTCTCTTTTTTTTGTTTCTCTCTCTCTTTTTTCCTCTTTTTCTTCTTTACTTTTTTTCCATTCTTTCCTCTCTCTTTTTCTCTCCCTCTTTTTTTTCTATTCCTTTCTTTTTCTATTATTTCCATTCTCTTCTCTGCCCTAGTTTGCAACATGACTTCCTACAACTGCTACTTCTTTAATGTGGCACCTCACCTACAAGAACTCGAAACTCCACACTTGTCCTTCATGTTCATCTTGAAGCACCACCAAAGACCTACATGAACACCTTCCTTAGACACATGATTGACACGCATACACACAAACAACAAAATCCCTCCTTCTCCCCTTCTATGTTTGGACATGCGATTAGCAATTGGTGGTGATGGAAAACTAGGGTGGTCAACATAGAGGAAGTGTGGTGACAGAATTTTCCAACGATAAAAGGAGTGTTGACAAGATTTTCCAGTAGTGGAGGATTCAGGACGCATGGTGGGCTTTGGAGAGGTTTTCCAGAGAGGCCAATGATGGTGGTGATGAGATAGGTTTAGGGAGAGTGCCATTGGATATGGAGGGAAGGCCGAAGGAGTCAATGACAATGGCAAAGGTGGTGACCTAAATAGGGGTGGTTGGGACCTGGGAGAGAAGCCTTGCAGTCTTTGTAACAATAGAATAGACTAATGGGAGGAGGGTGCATGTAAAGTTATATTCCTCTCTATATGAATCTTTTACACTTTTGAACTCTCAAAAACCTAAGCTCTAATGCCATACGAGAATAAAAGAGATTAATGGAAATGAAATGATACATTGACAAAGATTAAAACCTCATTTATTCTCATATAAAGGTTATAAGAAGACGAAACAAATTTAACCAATGTGTACCTAAACCCATAATACACAAATAACTCTAATAACTCATTTATTCTCACAAACTCAACCAATATTCACCACTATTTATAGCAAATCCTATATTCATAACAAAAGAAAACATCTATCAAAAATAACTGGGTAAGGTCCCATTTAGGGGTGGCAATTCTTAATGACTCCTTAACGATCAACACTCTACATAAATGAGTTTGAATTTACATCAAATGAATTTAGATCATAAATAGATTTAGATGATTAACCTATTTAATAAATTAGAGTATATTTCTTAACATGATCATTAGAAAATTTCCTATTGTCAAGTGTATTTCACCATTAGACCTCCTTACATAAATGGGAATTTATGCCATGCAAAAGGATTAAAACTCATGTATATCAAGAAACACTAAGAAACTTACACTCAAAATATCTTTTGTTAATAAATGGGTCATATATAATTTTACATGAATCACATATGTACAACCCATTTATAACCCATTCATCTAAACCCTAAAAAGTGCAAATCTAGCGCACAAAGTCCTCACCAATTCTGTTACACATGAACTGAATGTTTTTTCTTGAGAAAAAAGAAATGATTCTAACATAGAAATTGTGCAAATATAATACCTACATCACATATTAAAATTAAATATTTATATTTATTTATAGCATACCTGTATCAAAATATTATGTATATTTATTTATAAATATTAAATTTTATATGTACATATAAAATAATTTGCAAAGAAGATTTGCACTTATATCAAAGATATTGTTCAAACTTCCTTTCCGCCCCCTCTCTAAAGGAATGCTCAATATATTTGTTTCAAATGATTCATCACAGACACGGAAACCTAGAGCATAAGCAAGTAGGTAGAGCTATAGGGGCTATTGACTAGTCTGACTAAATTAGCAAGTCAATTGGACCCTAGGTTCAAGATCAAACTGTACCATGATCCAATGTACCAAGCTCACCCAAATGACCCGATTCACACACCCTATGTCGATGCCCAAACACACCTGACACACCAACACATTTGCGCCTAGATGCACCCGATACACCCACACGACCGCACCTAGATGTGCCAACCAAGCCACTTACATCCATCAAGGTAGGTGCATAGTTGCCTCCTCTACGTCCATTCCCTCTCTTTTTTCTTTAACTTCACTGTTGCTCATTGCTTTTCCTGCATTAACACCACTGAGTCTCTTCCTTCCTTTGCATGGTCTCACAAGGGAATGTGCGCATAATCACCCACATTGTGCCATGTTGCATTCACCGCCACAAATCACTTGATGTTTCATCTTCCTTGGATGTCGACCCTCAATTGAACAACACCCCTCCTTCCTCAACAATGATCATCACCACCATCGTTCAAGAGCCTGCGAACACTAGTTTCACGAGCCTTATCGAAGTGTGCAGGTGCATAGGGCTACGATCACACCACACCCATCCATGCTCTAGACCCACACTAACCTCATCCACCCTATCTACTTGACGATTTGTCTCCCTTGACTCTACTCATCATTGCTGCTGCTAGCCAATACTTCAATGTTGACACAACCTTCCTTGCTAGTGCGAGGTCACATGGATATCATCGCTCATCGCCACATCATGCCCATTTATGACACTCAAACCTCTGTCACTGCCACATGATGCTTCATCTTCCTCAACTCTTGTCACCAATGTCGTCCAACGATCTGCAAACATCGATGCATCCCCCCGTTCAAGCATGGCGCACAAAAATGATAGGCAAGCTTGCCCACACCTCCCCATCACTGTCTTTGACATTAGTACTGCCATCACCATTGCCTAGGAAGCCTTCTTTCCCACCTCCAACCATCAAACAAATGATCTTTGACCCTTGATTTCCACCTGCACCTCCACTCGAATCTCGCAGAAAACACTTGGGAAAGCACCCATTAATCGAGATGAGGTCATCAATACCCTTGGATCGAAGATCCAAGCTCATCCCCTCGAACTTTGACGAACCTCGATTGCCAACACCACCCATCTATCAAGCTTTGAACCTTGGTTTCACCCCACTCAAGCACATGAAACTCACAAGAGAGGTGCAGGGAAGCTTCCTCATGCTAAGACGAATCCAATAACACCCTCAGATCCTTGATATGAGCTTGTCTTCTTAACCTTTAACGAGGTCTGGTTGCTAGATGAGCTTTCCAACGACACTCCAACAAGGTCTGACGCTCCCACATTCTTACTTGGTGATGCGAACAGTATGTTCACCATTACCATTGACTTAGTCGGTTCAGAGAAAGGCAAACCATTCTTTAGATTAAATGCCCACTTTATTTTATTTTAAATCATTATAATGTCCAACCATATTATATTTGACTTATTTTTGCATGATATCTTGAATTATGCTTAATCCATGCTTTTTCAATTATCTTGCAATTTTATAACTGAAATGCCCTATTATGAATGTTATTTAGCATTTTTGCACTAATTATATTTGAATGACATGCCTTATCTAAAAAGGGGGTTAAAAGCATAACTCTTTTCCTTCTCTATGAGAAAGCTCATAGGTTTATTTGCTTTCATCCGGTAATTAACCATTTAATTACCGAATATTCATCTAGTCTCCCCATGTGCAATCACATGAGGATTTGCAATTTATTTACCATTTTATGCCTAATTGACATGCATTTCACAGGTTCATGTATCATAATTAGAATTGCATGTGATTACTCTAATTAAAATTAGAAATCACTCTAACAAAAGTCATGCAATCATAAATGATCGCATCATTAAGATGAGATTTAATCAAATAATTCATACATCATAAATCATATCATGCTCATGTTACATGAAGGTTTTATTATTTTTAATTCTGCTAAACTAATACATTCACATGTCATGCATCATACTCATCTTGTTTGAGTTTTCCTAGATTTATTCTATAGATCCATGTAAACTAAGCCCATTAGGCTCATTTTTGACTTATTACACGAGTGTGGAAATGTTCACTACTTTCTCTTAGGATTCTTAGCCCCTTTCTTCTTAGACCTGAAGGCCTAATATCTCCTTAGGCCCCAATGGGCCCAAAACCTCATTTCACACATTTACACAAAATGTACATATACATCATATAGACTAGCATCTTTTAGACCACTTGAGAGGCCAACAAGTTAGGCATGTGAGGTGCCTAACACCTCCCCCAACGTACCTAGAAATCTTATTTCAAACTCTCTAATTAGACCTCAATGGGTCTTTTATCTTTTAAGCACCTAGATGCACCCAATACACCAATGTGACTACACCTAAATGCACCAATTGAGCCACCTACGTCCAAACTGCACCATGTGCTAGAGCTTTACGCATCTGTTTGCACAAATGAAGCCTACCAATGATCAAGTTTGCACAAATGATGCCACCCGCATCTAGACCGCACCCGCTCACTTACATGCACTCGAGCCGCACAAAGTTGTATTTTACCTCACATCCAGTATAAGACATATGCCCTATCGTACGCTACTACCTCAAGCTCATCAAAGCTTCGCCTCTCCTCCACCAGCTACATCACCACCACCCACGCGAGTCGCCCCCAAGGTGATCTTGTGATTTCTTACAATTTCACATGGGATCGAAGACCTCAACTCTCACAAACCCTTAGGTCTACAATGTTGTAGGTCGAGGATTCACCAAGCAAGCATAATCTTGCCCAAAATAGCAAACTTGACAGTCCCATTACCTCAACTGCAATGTTCCCTTACCATTTTAGTGAAAGCCCTCTTTTACAGACTTTGCACCTCCTACAACTTTGCTCATCCCTCGTCGACTACAACTTCCATTACTATCTATGACCCATTTATAGCCTCCTATTCACAACTACAATATGATCTCAATCAAGTCTTGCTAATCCAAATGACCTAAAAGGAGGACCTCTACATTCAAAAAAGGGAGGATTAGGCATGCAGAGGGGAGAGGGATCTTCTTTTGGACCAAGGTTCATGTGCCTTTTGGAGTCAAAAACTCGTCAATGAGGTCTACCTCCACCATGTCTGCCACATCACACCCCATCATGCGTTGTCTTGCCACCGACTCTACTAGGATTCTCCCTTAACCGATGAACCAAGTACCCTACTTCCACCTTGCTCCATATGGTGCTTGCATGAGTACGATAGCTCGACCGAAAAATCGGCCTCCTCTATTTACACAACCAAGGTCGTAGGGTGCTTTGTCAACGACAAACGAAAAGTTGTCCATCAAGGTAGGAGGTGCATAGTTGCCTCCTCTATGTCCATCCCCTCTTCTTTTTTAACTTCGCTATCACTCATCACTTCTCTCACGTCAACGCCACTAAGTCTCTTCCTTCCTTTGCACAATCCCATAAGGGAATGTGGGCATAATCACTCGCATCGTGCCATGCCGCATTCACCATCGCAAATCACCCAATGGTTCATCTTCCCTAATGCCAACCCTTAGTTGCATGACACCCCTCCTTCCTCAACAATGGTCATCACCACCATTGTTCAAGAGTCCGTGAACACTAGTTTCATCATCTCAAACAGCTTCCACAATTCCATCAACACTAACCTAAAACCAAGCAAGACATAAGTCCACCAATTTATGATCCCTTGTCCATTTCTTGTGAAATTTGTTAGCATATCCATATTATCTATTCAAAATAAAAGTAGAAGTTTTCTGTTGTCACACAAAAACAAATTACAAGAAAAGCATGCCCAAAAACTCCATTCACATAAATGATGCCAGATTTTTCTAAGGAAAAACAGGCAAAACTTAAGTAAAGATAACAATAATACTACCACATACCAGATGATTTCCTAGGTGTTGCAGCTCCAATGCGCATGGCTCTAGAAGAACAATATACACCATTCATCTCATTCAATGCACGTGTCCTCTCATTTTCATCTCCAAATCTTACAAATCCATATCCTTTTGAACGACCAGTATTTGCATCTATAACAACCTTGGCACCTCTCACGGAAGTATATGTACTAGCAAAAGTTTCTTGCAATAAAGTATCTGTAACATCAGAAGCTAAATCTCCCACAAATATTGAAAGATCAGAACCAGCATCATTACGCCTTTCACCCATGCTAAAAGAAGCCCAATTCAACCGAAAGGCAATATCAGTGTTAGGCATTGCCATGCTACTGTAGTTCACTAATACTTTTCCAGCTGCTTCATGAGAATGAAATTCTACAAATCCATAACCCTCAGACTGACCAGTTTGCTTGTTACGGATGACTTTTGCAGAGACAACCTGAAATATGATTTAAAGTCAAGAGCAAGTATCATATCATACCAAGTACAGCACACAAACAGCCTGATGATGTAACTACATGCCAAAGTTCTAACTATACACCATCTTGAGCTCTATAAGTAAGATGCGAAAAGCTGAGGAGCAAAACATCAAATAAAATAGGAAACAAGGATTGTGGCTAAGCATGACAACAGTTGAACAAATAAACTACTGAAAAAACAGCATACAACAGTGCAATTGAGAAGATGATTCAACCATAGAATATGAAACGTACATATTTCAAGAAAAGTTTCATGTGCCACAAAATTAGAATAAACTCAACTATTAGATTCACCAGCACATTAATTCAGCTTTCTTAAGTTACAACCAATAGCTTGGTGCCTTTAGTTAGAACTCAACAAAATAATGCATTTTTGGAAAATCACAACTATTAACCCATGGTTCGGACATATTGATATATTAAGGAAACATTTTAACTAAAAGGTATTAATGATAAACCATGTACGTGTCACATTTTCAAATTTAACCCATGGCAATTAATAATTTAATATCTATTGATAATTAAGTAAAAAAATATGTAAATTGCATATCAGTAACTAAATTCAGTCATTTGAATAAAAAATAATGCATATAATTAGAAATGCAAAAAAAAGCAACTAGCCAAACTGGACAATTTGATAGTTTGCAGCAAAGTCAAATTAGTCATGGTTCATCATTTCTCCAAACATGCTTTCTCAACCATAAACATGTTGGATCACAGGACTAGATGAGATGCCTAGAGGTTAAAACTATCCTAATCTCAGCCCAGTTCAATAATTGAACCATCTTGCCCAATCCACCGGTCATACTTGAACCTGTGGACACTTTTCTTGGCGTCTTGTTGGCTTTGGTTTAAATATTTTACAAAATATTTGGTGTGACAGTCCCATCCAAGTGTAGTTCGACCAAAGGAGATCAAAACATGGCCTAGTAAGTCATTGTAAGTGTTATGGTTTTCCATTAAATGGATCATCAATCTGGAATAATAAGTAGTTGGCCTTATAACAAAAACTATTTTGAACAAATGTTATTAAAGGTTTGCAAAATGAATGGAGCAGACAGCCCGGCAAGCTAAAAACATCAGTAAAACTGTGAAAATGATGGAAAAACTAATGAACATCAGGTGTATAGCATAGAACACTAGATTATTACTTGTACAAAATAAATATTCTACTGATTTCATTACAGTTCTTGTGAGCCACCATTTAAGTGATAACATGATAACACAATGCAATATATGCATGTTTTGTCTTACTGTTTTCATGTAGCATGTACTTGTCAACCCACAAATATTATTTGATGGGATTTTTTGAACCAAATGTTGAAAAGTAACAAATACATCCAAGCTAGTACGTTACTAACCATTTATACACCTGAAACAAGATGTATACCTGCATGTTTAAGTACTTAATTGGTACATTATACATGTAGTGTTTACCTATCATCCAACACAATAATATGTTTTATCATCTTCATATCTTTTCCATTTACAGAAAAAAATCAAGTCACTTTTGCTGTATTAACTGCAATGCACATGAATTGACATAATACACAAAGTGCATGAAAAAATCTCCACTTCTGCATTTCCCTGATCACATTCTAATATTGTGATTATCTTCAAACTTGTGGATTATCTTCCAAAACAAACGCAATTTGCAATGTTTAAAAGCTTTAAAGTGCCTGTTCAAGAGGATATAATAAATGTCATAATACAAGAAGCAGATACACATTTTAGAAAAACACTGATATTTTAGGGAAATTGTCATCCAGATATTCTACTATCAGAGGTTTAAAGTTAAAATTTGGTTTCTTTCACACATTCTGAAGTTTATTATGAGAATCATATGAGTCACTAATCATCAAAAAAACTGGCTATTACAAGATTATTACCATATCAATATTAATTATAAAAGGAAACATCCACTTTTGCAAATTTCACTGTCCAATCTATGCATACCGCTTCTTTACAAATATTTCCTGGGAAATATTATCATTACACACATCATTGTATAACTTGAGAGAGGTTTACGTCCCTTAAAAATCAGTGAAAAGGAAAATCTGGAAAAAAATTTATTATTAAAATATTAAAAGTCTAAAATATTTTTAACTTTTTTAAAATTAAATATAAATTTTCTTATATTTTTTATGCATAAATGGTCTCATAAAATTTTTCATTTACAGATTTTTAAAATTTCAACAATAAATTTTTTTTCATATTTTCATTCTCATTATTTTCCAGCAAGCACAAATCCCCCCTTATGTGTAAGTAATTTAGTTTCTGACACAATATAACAAACAAATACATACATCCTTTTCCAACAAGTCAAGATGAGTCATTCAAATAAACGTCTTAGATTAAATACTGACTCCAAAACAACCGCCGCACCGGAGAAGGCAGTCCTCAATCTAAGCTGCAGAAATCCGTACCGACTATTGCGAACATGCTATAGAACTGTTTATCCATTTACCGAAGCGGCAATGAACGAATGTAACAAGTCAAAGATCAGTGTAAATGTCCAATTTTGGCAAGTCAACAACGGACGTCGCCCATGGCACTCCGTTAGAAGAGAAGTCATCGGACACAACTCACTTGGAAACCAAGACCGAATAACAGAAAATCGGCAGCCAAGTAGCGCGCGGCAGGTTCAAGCCTATCTACGCCCGCAATGAGCAAGAACCAAAAAAAGACACAGAAAAACTTGATCCTCGAGAACCCTAACCTGTCCCGTGTGGGCAAAGCAGCTGTGCAAATAATTCTCGTCCATCCAGTACAACAGATCCCCGACCCAAATCGTCCTGTTCTCCTCCGAGCCTACCCCTCCACCACCTCCCCAGTGCGGGTACTGCTGCTGGTAAGGCACGTAGCGCGGAGGAGGAGGAGGTGGAGGAACGGGCACGAACTGCGCCATCGGCGGCGGCGCGCCTGCAGCCGCAGCAGCAGCCGCCATCATCTGGTTCTGCATCATGCGGTAGTGGTGCATCGCCATCCACTGCTGCGGCGGCGGCGGTGGCGGCGGTGGCTGCCGCTGCTGATGTTGGTGGTGCCCCACCTGGGGAGCCGTCGCCTTGGGCCGCGACGGCATCTGGTGCTGCAACTGACCTCCGCCCTCTCCACCGGCCCGATTCTTTTCGTCGCCGTCTCCGCCGTTCTGCATCTCGCCACCGCCGCCGCGACAATCAGGAGAGAGAATGCGACGCCGAGGGCAGATTTAGAGAGAGAAAGATCAAGATCGAAGGATAAAAAAAACGATAACAGCTGGGAGAGAGAGAGCACGGAAGGAAGGAAGGAAGGCAGGTTACGGATTTGTTGCGGGGGTGGGGGGGGGGGGTTAGCGATTCATAGAGACGAGGGGGTCGAGCGGGTAAGGTTTGTCGTGGGTCGTCGAATCTACATCCAGCGGCCATCCCTTGTTGCGGAACGCAGAGTGTGGTGTCGTTGTTTGACCGGATTCAACAATCCATCTATGTCGGCGGGGACGGTGGAGCTCCGTCTAGGCGCGTGCCAGCCGGGTCTCGCGTCCGCGTCAAATGCCGCCCACGCCGTGCCGGATGCGAATAGGCTACCCTTACGCCCTACCTCTCCCAATTATAATTATAAATACTTACGTCACGTAAAATTTAAAATTTCAATTACATTCACGTAGAGTTTTTTTTAACTTCTAAAATAGATTTATTTATACACGTGGTCAAAAATTTTAAAAAATAAATAATAAATAAAATTGAAATTACGAAAAGGTAAAATTCAAAATGGACATTTGTGTATGTCATGGAAAATTTAAAAAATTATATAAAATATTTTTATACGTGTAACAAAAAGTAACGAGGAAAAAATTATATCCTATAAAATCCACAGACTCACAAAATTTATATCATAAAAATATCCTAAAAAATTATATCATAAAATTTTACGAAATTTAGGATCTTTTTGATATTGATTTTAATCATTTAACAATAGTTTTTACTTTCAAACTTGAGAAATGTGGCGCGAAATCAAAAATGTTGTCCAAAACTATTTAAGGATGGTATTTATGATTTACAACAAAAGAAGTATTTTTTTAGAAAATTTAAAAAGTTTTGAAGAATAAGAAATGAAAATTTTTAATTTCTAAGAGAAATCACAGACTCACGGTGTATATAATCACACCAAATTTCCTATTTTCCTCACCTCTCCTTTAAAAAAGCTTTTTCCTAATAATAATAATAATAAAATATATTGTTAAATAAAAATTTGTTAAAAAATAAGAAATGATGTGTATTTTTTTATTTTTTATTTGTATTAACTATTTTTAAAATACAAACTTGTTAATTAAACCTTTCACTGAACATTAACACCCTTTGTATTTTAATTTCTATTCAAATTTTTGGTTTCTATTTCCACGTTTCTTTTCTGTTCGAATCGACGTTGAAACTTCAAACTTTTGATAAATTTTGTTATCAATTTTAAAATATCAAGAAAGTTAAGGTTCTTGATGTTTACAAGATATCTGTTCAGAATCTCTTTAGATTACGCTTTGATTTCAAAATTAGATTATGTACCTAAGTAAGAACTATGTAAAATCTTGAAAATTGATTAAAATCGAACATTTGTGATTTTATGATTTTAGAAAAACAGAAATCGATCGATGTACGTTAGAATTTTTTTTAACGGGTACGTGAACATTATTTTAATTGTAAGAGATCCACTTGTACATTTATGCATTTACGAGTAATTGTATTAATTTCACTTTACATTAAGGATTTGTCAGTATATTTGAAAATAAAAAGAAATGAAATGACGAGAATTTTAAAATAAATGAGAAATAGAAATAATAAGATTTGATAGGAAATCGTAAAAAGAGAGTTATTTATGCACGTAAGGAAAATGAGAGAAATTTTAAATTTTAGAAATTTCTTGAGTATTTGTGCATGGGAAAGTTTAATATTAAAAATTTTAAAATTTTGAAATAATGAAAGTTATTAAAATTTTATTTTTTATAGAAATATATAAAAATGACGTTCATTAGTCCTATCAACATGAAAAATATTTCATCGTAATGTTATTCACACAAAAAATATATTATCACAACAAATAACATTACACATTTTTATCATTCCATATAGACAACATAATTTTCTCTCACATTTTATCAACAAATTAATTCCTAATAATGACAATATACCAAATATATTTCAATTAATGCAATAATCAAATCAACTAATTAACTTAACAAGATTTAATGTAATAAAAATTTCATTATTATTATTATTATTACTTCCTTTTTATTTTTTATTGTTACCATTCTTTCCATCCGAATGATAGTTGGAGCTATTTAAGAGAATAACAAGCACATGATACTCAGGAAATAAGTTGAGAATTATAGTTAAAAGAATCGAAGTCGCCACCTTGTTTTACCAGAAAACAAGAAGAGGAAGAGAGCATACTCTTTAACTCAAGGAGGAGATGTTAAATCTCCAAGATAATCAAAACAAAAGGTTTACTACTCAAAGATAATAAGTAAGGATCTAGGGTACTAGTGGGGAAGGTGTTAAGCACCCCCAGCTAACCCAACATAAGTTGGTCTCCTTACTGTGATTGGTGCACAAGTTAACTAAAATGTATAGTGAACTAAAAGAGAAGATTTAGTTGTATGATTAGAAGTTTTTTGATGTACCCTAATTCAACTAGTCCCAAAACAAAAAAGAAATGTAGCAAGCTAAGGATAATGTAGGTCTATGCAAGGATTCATGCTTAGACCCACCAAAAGTTGGGGACTGGAGGTCAACATGGTGAACTTCAGAAACACATCTAGATTCCAAGTAAGAATCCGGAATCCAAGACCCTTAAAGTTGGGCCACAGGAACCATGACCAACGAAAACTAGTAAAATCGACTGAAGGCTGCTCAAGGACTTAGAGTCAAATCTCAGGGCATCTTCGAGAAGGTGATAAAAAGAGGCGAAAATCCAAATGCTATCTTTTTAACTCCAAAATGTCCTCCAGTAGGTTGGTCATGACAAAATGATAATACTTGTTGAGTTTCAGTTTCTAGGATACATCTCCTTACAATTTGATCAGAACATTGCTTAAAAAGATCAAGGTCATCCCAAAAGAAATATTTTACCCTAGATAGAAATATTTTTTTTGTCTAAACCAAACCAACCATGAGGTACTAAGTCTGTAGCTAAATAATTAACTATATTAGCATACCAAGGACAAGAATTCAGCATAAACAATTGCTCATCTAGAAATATGTCATCCATTGGCAGATTAGAGAGGAATGATGTATCCAACCTAGACATATGATCTGCAATAGTGTTTTCACAACCTTTCTTATCTTTAATTTCTAAATCAAACTCTTGTAATAACAGAATCCATCTAATAAGTCTTGGTTTAGCATCTTTTTTTACTAATAAGTACTTAAGTGCTAAGTGATTAGTGTAAATTATAGTGTGACTGCCTATTAGATATGATTTAAATTTTTCTAAAACAAACACTATTGCCAAAAAATTCTTTTTCAGTTACACTATAATTAATTTGTGTTTCATTTAATGTCTTGCTAGCATAATAAATTACTCTTGGTAGCTTATTTAATTTCTGACCCATTACTACACTTAAAGCATAGTCTGATGTATCACACATTAACTCAAAAGGTTGGCACCAATTAGGTGCATAAACTATAGGTGAAGTAATCAGAGCTTGTTTTAGAAAGTTAAAAGTTTTCATACATTCCTCATTAAAATCAAATTTTGCATCCTTAATTAACAACTGAGTTAAAGGTCAAGCAATTTTACTAAATTTTTTAATAAATCTTCTGTAAAAGTCAGTATGTCCTAAAAATGCTCTTATATCTTTAATTATTCTGCGAATAGGTAAATTAAATATTAATTCCACTTTTGCTTTGTCAACTTTTATCCCTTCAGTAGAAATAATGTCCTAGAACTATTCCTAGTTTAACCATAAATGACATTTTTCCTAATTCAATACTAACTTTTTCTGTTCACATCTCTCTAACACTCTTTCTAAATTACTTAGACACTTTTCAAATGAGTCTCCATATATGGAAGAATCATCCATAAACACTTCTAAAAAATCATCTATAAAGTTTGTAAAAATGCCTGTCATACATCTTTGAAATGTAACTAGTGCATTACATAGTCCAAAAGGCATATGACTAAAGGTAAATATTCCAAAAGGACATGTAAAAGTTGTTTTTTCTTAATCCTCAAGTGCAACTAATATTTGATTATAACCTGAATAACCATCTAGGAAACAATAATACTCATGCCTTGCTAGTTTCTCTAACATTTGGTCTATAAAAGGCAATGGAAAATGACCCTTTCTAGTTGTTGTATTAAGTCTTTTGTAATCTATACAAACCCTCCAACCAGTTTGAACTCTAATTGGAACTAATTTTTTGTTATCATTTTCTACAACTATTATCCTAGATTTCTTAGGTACTACTTGCATTGGACTAACCAAGGAGCTATCAGATATAAGATAAATTATATCATTATTTAACCATTTTAGAATTTCCTTTTTAATAACCTCTTTAATATTCAGATTTAGTCTTCTCTGTGGTTGCCAAACAGGTTGAATTTCAGATTCCAAGTTAATCCTATGTTAATAAACAATTGAACTTATACCATTAATATCTGCCATCTACCATTCTATTACTTCATTATGCTTTCTTAATACTTTTAAAAGATTTTCTACTTGTACTAATGTTAAATTAGAAGCAACAATGATTGGTAGAGCTTCATTCTTTTCTAAAAATGCATATTTTAAATTTTGTGGAAGTGGTTTCAATTCTAGAACAAGATGTTTTCAAGTTGAAGATTTGTTGTCACTTTTGAACTTTTCTTTGTTTACATCTATAATTTCTATTTGCTTAAATATTTTCTCTTCTAAAATTTCTTCATTTGGTATTACATAATCTTCTTTTTTATGAATGACATGATCAAATTCCTTTGCATATAAATCTTCATCTATTTTAAAAGTTTCTATTAGATTAATTTTAAAATTTTAAAATTAGAGCTCTTTAAGATTTTTCTTAATTCCATTGAAGATGTTCAATTCTAACTTTTGATCTCTCCAAGCTAATTTCATCCAACCATTTCTACAACTTATGCAAGTATCTGCTTGATCTTGGGTTTTATTTGAAGCATTTGTTTCCATTACAATAAAATCAACATGGTAGACAAATTTCATAACCCTCACTAAAATATCTTCCACTTTACCTAAGGGTATTCTTATGGATTTATTTGATAGTTGAATGACTGTTCTAACAGGTTTGATATTATCTAATTTTAATTTCTCATAAACAGAATTAGACATGACATTAATTCCAACTTCTAAGTCTATTAACACTATACTAAAATAACAATCTCCTATATAACAAGAAATAACAAGAGTTCCTAGATCACTTAATTTTTCAAGTACAGGATTAATTAACAGAGAACTTACTATTTTAGCTAAAAATGTCTTTTTTAATATTTTCCTCCTATTCTTAGTATAAAGAGTTTTAAGATATTTAGCATAAGAAGGAACCTATCTAATAATCTCTAACAATGGAATATTGACTTTAACTTGCTCAAATATTTTACTGATTTGTTCCAATTCTTGTTCCTTACCATTTCTCATTTTATTTGGAAATAGAAAATGATTTTCATTTGATAACTTATCTTCATTTTTAATGTCTTTCTTAATATTTTTGTTTTGATTCTTTATTATTTTCAAATTCTTTACTATGATTGATTTCCTCCATTTTAGCATCAATTTTGTTATCTGAATTAAATTCTATGTCAATTTCTTCTTTATCTGTAAAACTATCATTTCCTTCTACATTAACATTTTCTTCGTTATCACCCTCTTTAGGACCTTCATAGGTTACTCCTGATATTAACATAATACTTACATCTTTTAGTTCTTCTTGTGAAATATTGTCTAGTTTAGAAAGATTAGAATTAGATGAATTCCTTATAAACAAATCAATCGATCTTTGAATTTCATCTAATTTCTCCATATGGTTAAATGAAGTTGAATTACAATATTCATTTTCTTCAATGATCTCTAATGGTTGAACATTCTCCTTTGTAAATAAAATATTTTCTAATAAATCTACCTCTTGATAATTTTGATTTTCATTTAAATTTGACCAACTTAAATCATCATTGTTTTCGTTAAATATTCTATCATCTTCTATTTGTTGTAATGATTCATTAACTCTATTCAAAAGTTGTTCTATCTCCAATGATATTTCTTTGAGATAGTTCTAATTAGTTCCAACGTTCATTGGCATATTGTTATTAAGATTTGATAAACTTGTATTAATTTCTTGAACATTTTGATCTCCTTTTAATACTTACTAGTTCAAATAATTGTCATTTTCAAATTCATTCAGTCTGTTACTGTCCTCTAATGTTTATATTGATTCATCTATTTTATCCATTAATTGTTGTATCTGTAGTGAAATGTTTAACTGATAATTTTGATTTTCATTCATATAATTATATTTTGAATAATGTTTTTGCATTCTTGAATTGTCATTATATTCCCATAAATTATAATTGTCATTCCAGTCATAATTATCTTGAGAATTAGCAGTAAGTCCTTTTAAATCATGTTGTGAAGAATAGTCATTAAATTTTACAGGTAAATAATCTCTTCTAACATAATTAGAATAATTATAATCTTCATAACTAGTTCCCGGAATAGACCTACAATCACTCTAATATGAGTTATATGAGTCCATTATGATATTCAGAATTTCAACCCAAAAAGTACTCCACTACTCTGGAATAAAAATAAAGCTTTCAGATAAAATTTACTAACAATTAATGCAAAGAAATTCTATTGCAATCCTAACCAAAATAGCAAAAAGCAGCATCAGTTGAAAGAAATAGGTGCCTAGTAATGACGCCAAAATCTTGTTCAAACTTTTTTGGAAATTAATATTTAATAATATGTGTTCGAAATATTTTAATTTCACTGTAAGTGCATGAGTTCAGATGTAATTAATGTACAAGTACAAGTTTGTCCACAGGGATCATTGAATTGATACTACGTTAAATTATTATGTTACAATTACTGGAATAATTAACACTAAAGCAATGTCACAGTTGCTCTGTCCCAAATAATTGTTAGGATGTTCTTTAATTAATTCTAATATCCATAATTCTTAGATAAATTTCATTAAACTTAATTACTTCTTCAATTAGGCTATTTGGATTTAAAAGAGGCTCTTAATAAATTATTTAAAATTTCTACTGAAAGACCCTAATAATTAAGTTTTAATTCCAAATACTTGGCTTTTCTTATTTGTGAAATGTTCTACATTTCGATTTGCATGCATTTGAGTCTAATTTAATGAAAATGCAATAACCCGTGGAATTAGTCAATGGGTAAACATCTTTACCCACTAAGCACTCATTAATTAATCACTCAATAGGCTCGATGGGACTTAACCAATGACGTTAGTCCGTGGTTAAACCACTTAAGCAACGGGCTAACTCATTGGTAAATGGGATATATGTGAATTTCAGATGAAATTAAGTTACGATTTAAGATTTTTGAAACTTCTAAAAATTGTTCGTTTCTCTTTTTGTTCTTTTTATTTTAAGGACATGATAGACAACACATAAAACAAAATACATTCATAAATACTAGGAGAAATAAAGAGAAACATTCAACAATACGTCAAATATAATATCATTCTCCCAACATTACAACATATATAATAAGAAAAGAAAAGAAAAAGGAAAAGGAGAAAATACCTAATGATCCATTGCAATTTTCACCCTTTGAAACTTGCTTAGGACAAGTGCTCTCTTTGTCTTTACTTCTAGCCCACTAGGTTGTCAAGCTGGCAAATTTTCCTTTCAACCTTGAGTGATTTTTTGGGTGTCACTCCGCATTTATACTAAGGAACAGAGGAGGAAGTAGTCGACACATAGAGTCTTTCCTTCAAGGATACGTTCAGGTAGAGAAAAAAAAAGCAAATACACTAAGGAATTGATAGAGGAAGAAGAGGTCGTCAATCTCCTCTCGGAAGAAATGAGTGGGTGGAAGGTGGAAGATGAAGGAGATGGAGAATGTACCTGCGGACGATATCTGGATGAAGGAGGAGGGGGGGGGGTAGTTTTCATGGCTAAGGGACTCTTTTATAGACTGAGGAAGTGACAGTTCCTTAGCTAGCAGTTAACAAGGATGTGATGCACATCTAGACATGTCGTTCCATGCAAGCCCACTTCTTTTCCATGTCAGTTCACATTCTTCATGATCGAGCATTAGCTAAATTTAATTTCTTAGCTCTACGCGTATGTGAATTTCCCTGCAAATGTTCATCAAAGAATACTTTTCCGTGAAACAAGTCATATTACAAGAGAAATAATTCTACATATTTTATCATCCACTATAGTTGTATTTGCTATTATATCAATAAAATTCATCGCATAGAAAAAGAAATATATAGGTCCATTAATAAACTGAATTACTCATGGAGTAAGTTCGTTGATTAATGCCTTTACCCAAGGACTCTGTAACTTAAACATGAATCGTGATTCCTTCTGTGAATTAATTAATTTACCAATAAACTAAGTCGTCGATCATCATTCCATCATTTCCTTTCCAGTAAACAATTGCTAGCATATTCATATATATAATTTTCACGACTTAAAACTTAATTCATGCATCATTAAAGTGAATAAATATGCATAATTCTTAAAAACATAGTTAGCCTTTCAATCATCATTATCCAATGCAAAATGCAACTAAAACTCAGTAAAATGCATGAATTAATACCTATAAAATACATGCTTTTGAGTTTGAACAGCCGACCACACCTAATGATGGCCTGGAAAATCTGTCAATCACCATCATCCATTTGTCATGTTCCACTGCTGAGTGCTTTTCCTTAAAAGGTCCTAACAACTGACTCCTGGTCCCCGATTGGTTACAACCAAATCAAGGTAACACCAAGGTGCCTGGTTAAGGGAATCTACTTTTTCCTCATAGGGACACCATATCAAATGCACTCATATAACACACCAAAGAGGAGAATGAAGCAAGACCAGTAGAATGTTAAGATCGATCACAGCCACTAGAGGAGGGTTGAATAGTGGTTTTTCAAGTTTATAGAATTTTCGTACGAATTTTAAACTAAAATCCAAATTAAATGAAATATGAATGATAAAAATGATGCGAGAGTGAACCAAATAATTTGAAATAAAATCAAGTACGAATTTTGAAATAAAATAATGTGTGAATAGTTGATTTGATGAGGAAACGATAATGAGAATGCAAAAATAAAAGCACATTGAGATTTTTTAGGTGGTTCATCAATTGGCTATGTCTACCTCCAAGCTTAAGAAGTTTGAGCCTAATCTAATCACTATTAAACTGTTACAAACTGAGTGTTTAAGGTCGAACACCCAACCAACTACAACAAGAGTTTTTGGTCACACCCTCTAACCAACTCAAAACAAAGAGTTTGTGGTAGAACTCTCCACCCAACAAGAGTTTAAAGTCAAACTCTTCAACCAACAAGAGTTTAAGGTCAAACTCTTTAACCAATAAGAGTTTAAGGTCGAACTCTTCAACCCACCACTCCAAAAGGAGTACCCATGTGTGTTTAGGTCGAACACACAAAAAACCAACCAAGGAAAAACAAGACCAATCCCTTACAAAGTAATCAAAATGAGTTCACCTCGAAGGAGCAAAGAATTCAAACTTTCAGCTTTTGTGCCTTCAAGATCTCCTCCCATCGAAGCATGAAAATCCATCGAATTGAGTCCGAGATGTGAGCACCAAAGCCATGAGAAGGAGAATGAAAAATCGTGAGTGAATGGTGTGTAAAAATGATAAATTAGGCTCCCATTTATAGATGTAAAGTTAAGCTAATGGTCAATCCAAAATCATTATAACGATTTTAAAATTGTTATAATGTTTTTACATTTTACCATATTATTTCAACTAGATCGTTGTACCGACAAATTTGTTATAACATTTTCACAATTTTCCTACGTGTCAAATCTTAGATTTTTCAAATCTAATTTTAACAACTAAATATTTTCAAAAAATTTCTTAATTAGTAACAAATTTAAAATTCATTATAACGATTTATAAATTGTTATACCGATTTTTCTTGAGTATCTAAAATTATAGATTTTCCTGGAATATTTTTCTAAGTAAATATTTTTCAAAACTTGCCTAAGTGTTATTTTGAATTCAAAATTCATTATAACGATTTTGTAAAATTGTTATACCAATTTTCCTAAATTCCTTAATTTAGAGGATTTTTTCTAACGGACTTATTTTTCAAAATGTTTTCTAAGTTTTGGAACAAAATCAAAAGTCGTTATAACAATTGTAAAATCGCTATACCGATTTTCTTAGATATAGAATCATGTGATCTATTATATGAATAGTGAATCATTATAACATTTTTCAAATCGTTATATCAAATTTTGCTTGTGATATTTTTAATGTGTGTGAACTTAAAATCTAAATGAGTGACCTATACTAGTGTTCAAACCTTTTTAAATGAATGTGTGTACTTGTGATTTGGCTTCATTGGCTTCAATACTTTCATCTTTAATTCCTAGAATTTCTTTAACACACTTCTTGCAATTTCTTCATCTCTTCCTCTTTTGACTTCATGACTTTGTAACTTTGACTTGATTCCTTTGTATCTTCATCTTCTTCATATCAAGTTATATGACATCATCAAAACCTATAAAGGATGAATTCTCAACATAGAATTATGCAAATCGGGTGTCAAACTTGTTGGAACCTCTGTCAATGCATGCCATTGAGCCTCCGGCCTTCGCATGCTCAAGCATCTCAACACTCTCCAAGCTCTTGCAGGTAAAACCTAAAGTTTGAGCTTGATCTAAAGGGGAGGGAACCCTAGTGTGCTAAAAGCTTGGCATACCGAGTAGGTGTTTTACGGATGATGGGTAATGCCACCTGTTGACCCCTCATACTCGGGGATATGCAATTGACGTCGTGGTTAGTTTGGGCCAAACATTCGGTCCCATATGATTTTGGGTTTGAGTTAAATATTGTACTCCTAGGTGCCAACCAGGGCACCCCGGAAGTTTGAGCCAATAGCTGACTATACCAGCCGGCAGCCGGACATCCTAGGTAGAAGTCTCATTTCATCTTTCGCCTCATGCCCCTCGTCTAATGGACCCTTTACTCATCTAGCGGTCTTTGGTCAACTAGAGATTCCAATCGAAAGTTCCATTTTTATCAACGTGTGGTTTACGGAACTTCCATTTTTTGCTTTTGGCCAATCGTATAGTAATGGTCGTAACGTTACGGCCAATTGTAGAGTAGAGCCCATAATGTTATGGCCAACTATAGAACAAAGCTCATAATGTTACGGCCAGCTGTAAGGTAGCACGTGAGCTCTAACGACAGAGAGGCAGTGCATTGCCCGGCTCATGCAGCTGGTAGCCCCTTCCCAAGCCTGGCTACACATCGATAGCCGATACCCCAGTCTCGTCCTCGCCATGGACGCCAACCGTTCTACCCAAGGTGGAAGAGGAAGCAGGGCACCACCTGGCTCATGCAACCGGCAGCCACGTCATAGATATCCATTTCCGGGTCACCTCTGATGCACCTTCCAGAGGCGTAAGCCCCATTTCCTGGCCACCTCTGATGCACCTTCCAAAGGCGTAAGCCCAATTCCTTGGCCGCCTCTAATGCACCTTCCAGAGGTATTGTAGCTGAGACACCAGTCTTGGAATGGATTGGTCGTCTGGCGGCAGGTGGGGGCTTTCTGACCTATAAGGCGGATGTTCGGCCAGAGGCATGAAACCAGTCTCCAAGCAATTGACTGCACAAGTACAAAACTTCAGACTTCTACGGCAGAAACAACGGAATTTTGACCAAAAGAGTGGAATTCCACCCCTTTGAGCCAGTCATTTCAAGAGCGCTTGGAGATTGCGCAAGATCAGTCACTTAGCCGTAGACACAGCTATCTAGATTTCTGTGGCAGGAATGATGAAATTCCAATCAAAATTGTGGAATTTTTACCGCCATCTCAGTGAATGCCTTGAGACCTGACTCTTTGAGTCCTTGTGCGGCTCCCAAATGGATTTATCAGATTTTTGCCCGCAATTACCAGTTTTTTGCCTCGTTTTACCGCCATCTTGATGAATGCCTTGAGACCTGACTCCTTGAGTCCTCGTGCGGCTCCCAGATGGATTTTTCAGATTTCTGCCCGTATTTATCAGATTTTCGCCTCGTTTACTGCCATCTTGGCCAATGCCCCGAGACCTGACTCCTTGAGTCCTCACGTAGCTCCTAGATGGATTTACTGGATTTCCACTCGTATTTACCAGATTTTTGCTTCTTTCCTTTTTTTTTATGGACTAGTTGGATTAGGGCACATCAAGAAACTCCTAATCAGACGACTAGATCTTCTCGTCCTATTCACCCTGCATTTTAGTTAGCTTGTGCATCAATCACAGTAAGGAGGCTAGCTTATACTGGGTTGGCTGGGGGTGCCTAACACCTTCCCCACCAATACCCTAGATCCTTACTCATTATCTCTATGTAGTAGACCTCTTATTTTGATTTTCTTAGAGATTTTGCATCTTGTTCTTGAGTTGAAGAGCGCATTCTCTTCCTCTTCTTGTTTTCCTTGTTTTCCAGTAAAATAAGGTGGCGACTCCAATTTTTTATTTATAACTTTCAACTTGTTTCCCAAGTCCCATGTGCTTGTTATTCTCTTAAATAACTCTAACCAATATTTTGGTGGAAAGAAGGGTAACACTACCCACACCTAACCTTCGTGAATCTCATGACCACAAAGGAGTTTTTCATTGCATCATGCTAATTAGTTTTTCATGCATCTTTTCATGTTCTTTTCCTCGCACATGAATCCTTGTGTGGTTTTTGGTGAACCCCAAGCATAGATCCTTGCATGAGGAACATGCACCTTTTCTTAATTTTCTTAGTAGTCTACGTAACTAACTTGCAACGTATGCTCGTTACAGCCTAGTCCCCTTATTAGGGTTGTCGGTAGACTACCTTTTTGTCTCAATTATTCATGTTCCTAAAGCTTTGAGTATGAATCCTTGCTCAATTTTAGGACTCCTTTTTTTCATTCCCCTTTTCTTGCATGAAAATAGTTGCATTGAAACACTACATGTGTTTCCCATCATGTAGTTATAAGACCATGTAATCACCAACTAGCTTCACCCACATGAGTACCTATTGCAATGGAGAGGCCAACCGTTGGTTGGGCTAGCTAGGGGTGTTTAACGCCTTCCCCACCAGTACCTTGAGTTCCTTACCCTATCTCTCTATTTTGCAAACCTTTTTCTTCTTTCTTCCTTGTTTGGTTGGAGACAAGATGTCTTTAGTTTTCAAGGGGTATGCTCCCTTTGATTTTGGGTTTCCTTATTTTCTTTCCCCAAAAATAAGGTGGCAACTCCATTTTCTTTTTCTCCCCCACTCTTCCAAGAGATTCCTACTTATTCTAGAACCTTGGGAACTTCTTTCTCGTCCTTAGATGAAAAGGTTACACCTTGCAATTGCTAATTCGTCCAATAGCTCTTTTACAACCAAAATGGGGAATTTAGTTTTAATGGTGTGCTTGTTCAGGTTGTGGTAATCGACATAGAACTGCCAACTCCTGTCTTTTTTTGTTATGAGCAAAATAGGGGCAGAATGTAGACTGGAACTAAGTCGAATGATCCTAGTGCGAAGGAATTCTGCCACTTATCATTTGATCTTGTTCTTCTAGAAATATGAATATTGGTATGGAGGCACAATGATGGCGAGGCTTTCATCTTTGAGTTGGATGTAATGATCCTCCACTTGCATTGGAAATAGCCCCATGCATTCACCGAACACATTTGCATAAGCTTGCAACAATTGTTTCCACTTTCCTTGGTAGTTATGGCTTTGTAGCTCAATTCTTGATTCAATTTGGAACACCACTACACAATTGACAACATCAGGTTCCTACAACAGTTGTATCGCAGCCACTTTTGTATGGGTTATGTAGTTTCCTTGGAAGCAAATTCTCCCTCCATGCTAGTATTGTAATGTCTTCTTTTCCAAGTTCTAGCAGATGGGACCGAGCTTCTCCATCCATTAGATTGCCAAGACTACATTGTAAATCCTAATCTTAGGGAGTACGATGTCAATCTCCAAGAGTTGTCCTTGGCAACCCAATTGGATCCCCTTGCACCTCTAGTTGCCCCCCACCTGCTATCCTCGCCATCCATCTCCTCCATCAAACAACCAGATTGTCTGTTCATTCAAATTTCAGATCAAAGAAATTGTGGGTGCCCCCACTATCAAATAAGATTAGAACATGTTGATCCTTGATTGTTCCCCAAGCTTGCATTGTTAGGGGCCTGCCTTCTCCAAATATTGCTTGAAGGTGCAATTGAGCCTCTGCTTCTTGAGTTTCCTCCTCTTCTTCTTCTTCACATTCTCCTTGCATCAAGAACACCATAGAGGCCTTGCATATATGGCCTATCGACCACTTTTTGTCACAATTATAGCACAGATTTTTCTCTCTTTTGAGTGTTAGTATCTGCATTGATGTTGTTCCTGCCATAGTCCCTACCTTGTTTCCTTCTTCACAATTCCCCCCTTTGGGCAATATATCCAACCTCTTGAGGCAACTCCATTTTTCCTCTTAAATCTGTGCCAACCTCATAGCTTCCGAAGGGGATGTGGGTTGATCAACTTGCACATCTAATTCAAGGGATTATCTCTCTTTATAGTATTTGCATGTCATTCTTAGGTATTATTTGAGAAAGAGCTTAGCAATTTTAACTTAAATAGAAAGTAGTATTTTTGTAACTTCAAATTGAGTTATTCTTAAATTAGAGTTGTACATCTTTAATTTGAAGTTACAAAAGTATAATTCCTTATTAAAGTTAAAATGGTTAAATTGGAGCTTATTTTCAAACGAAACCTTAGTTAATATCAATGATCTTTTAATTATTTTATGAGACTAATAATGATATGCTTCATATTTTTGTGGGATCATCTAAAAATAAAACTCTTGTTATTTATCGATGATTTTTAAATATTTATTTGTGATTATAAATGTTACCTTCCGGAGATGATGAAAGCATTCCCAAGGTAATAAAATAGGTAGAGATACTCGTGAAATAGTGGAGAGTAAAAGGAAATTGGAGTCACCACCTTATTTTTGTGGAAAGAAAATAAGAAAAACCAAAACCAAAGGGAGCATACCCTTTGAAAAGATGGAGGCATCTCATCTTTGTGTAAATAAAAGGGAAAAGGTCTACAAAACAGAGATGGGTTAAGGAACTCAGGGTATTGATGGGGAAGGTGTTAGGTACCCCAGCTAGCCCAACCAACGATTAGTCTCTTCACTACAATGCGGTACTCATGCAATTGCATGATCCTATAGCTTCTTGATGGGAAACACACGTGGTGTCTCAATGCAACTACTTACCATGCAAAACATAAAGAGGGGTCTAAAGCCAAGCAAAGATCCATGCTTGAAGCTTCAATACCACAACTAAGAAAACAAAGAGTAATCTACTGAAAACCTTGATAAGGGGTGTAGGATTGAGACTACTTAAGAGAGGGGGTGAATTAAGTAGTGTACCCTTTTTACTAAATAAATAAGTTGAATTTAAACACTTTGTAAACTTTGGAAAACTGAAAAAGAATGATGCATAGAAATTTTATAGTGGTTCCCCAAACCTTGGGTACTCCACTCCTTAAGCCTTACTCAAGAGTTCACTATCCCTTGGAGTTTTAGGTTCACTATCCCATGGAGTTTTAGGTTCACTCCACAACCTGGTGTCTACAACTTTGTTCATACAAAACACAAACTTTAATAGAGCACCGACTGTGTAAAGTCAACACCTAATTTAACACACTCCTGTTAAATTAACACTTAACAAATCCTAGTTGAGTTACCTCCAAACACAACAGACCCTTGTTGTGTTTGTTTCTGAACACTATGAAGGCACCAACCCTTTAGTGTTCTCTTCCACAACACCCTTGTGGAATAGGTTCTTCTATAAAGACAATTAAGCATAGAAAAAAACTTACAAGACTCAACTTTGATCACAACAGACCCTTGTTGTGTTTGTTTTTGAACACTATAAAGGCACCAACCCTTCAGTGTTCTCTTCCACAACACTCTTGTGGAATAGGTTCTTCTATAAAGATAATTAAGCATAGAGAAAAACTTACAAGACTCAACTTTGATCACAATCAAACCATTTTTCTCCAAAAGCTCAAGTGTGACTGCTACTTCTGATCTTCATACACTCCTTTGTTGTCAGATGATCTTCACACACTCTTATCACTAATAACTCTTTAATACACTAGTGTGAAAATTACATACATTTCACTCATTACCAAGGATTATTTATACTAAAATTCTAATGACCTATTCTTCATACAAGATCTTCATTCATCTTCATTAATGCCTATTGAATCGATATTTCTTGTTGAATAGGTATTTCCTGCAGATATTTTCTTACAACAATATTAAATAAATAATAAATTAAATAAGACTCATTCAATCAGTAAGATCTATTCAATCAATAAGACATATTTACAATTATACTCACTATTCCTCCATAAAGTTGTCAAATAAATCACATAGTAAATAAATAGCACATAAGAAATGCTATACTCAACTAACGCTGTATACTTACAGTATAACAATACAAACTCTCATATAGTTAGAGTTTAACTATATGGACTCACATATGATTGACATTGAGAAATTATACTCTGTGGAGTTAATAGTCGAGTGACTCATCTGATAATAAGTAAACATGATAACCTTATATTATTTAAGACTTTAAATTTGCAGTTAACATTATTCATCATCAAAACATAAATAGATAACTAACAAAACATTATCCCTAACAAGGGGATTGGGCCACAATGAGCATATGTTGGGGGTCAGATATGTAGACTACAGAAATGTGCATGCGGGAAGGTGCTTGTTGGGGATTTGTACAAGGCTTCATGCATAAGCCGGCCCACGATGCTCCTCATGCAAGGATTCACGCATGGGGTCTGCTAAAATCGCATTAGGACTCATGTGTGAGGGAAAAGAACATGAAAGATGCATGAAAAGCTAAGAAGCAAGATGCAACAAAAACTCTTTCATGGTTGTGGGACCCAAGAAGGTTATATGTGGATAGCATTACCCATCATCCAGAGAACACCTACTTGGTATACCAAGGGGAGGGAAACTTTCCCTCCCCCCAAATCAAGCTTGGACTTTAGGTTTTTTTTACCTGTAGGAGCTTGGAGGGTGTCAAGTTGCTTGAGCGTGCGAGGCCAGAAGCTTAGTGGCACATGTCGATGGAGGTTCTAACAAGTTCGACATCTGGTTCTACAAGTTCGTTGGTCTTGCTTAGTTGTCCCTATTTTCGTTAGAGTTATGATTTATATATGAGTGCTTTTGATATACTATCCTTGTGAAGAAAAAGTAATCTCCATTAGGCTGAGCACCTTGGTGTTACCTCGATTTGTTCATAGCTAATCAAGAACTAGGAGTCGGTAGTTGGGACTTGTTAAGGAAAAGCACTTTGCAGACAGAAAATGACAAGTAAGTGATAGTGACTGACAGTTTTTCCAAGCTATCATCAAGCGCGGTAAACCCAACAAGCCTTTTGGTCTTCCTATCGCATCGGTTACAAACCAAAGGTAATCATGGGAGGTGGCCATTACACATTCCCTAGGGATGGCATCTCTCTTGGGCTAGTGGGCTCTCATATCGAGGACGATATGGTCGGATAGGGGGTGCGACATTTGCGCTACCTAAGGGAATTTGAAATTGAGTCCCTAATGGATCTTGTAGCCTAATAGGAATCCTGTAAGAGAGACAACTAAGCTCCTAATGGTCCATTAGGGAAATTACCTAGTCAAGGTAAAGTAGCAAATATGAGCTAATGGGCATGAGAGAATGCCTCATTAGGGATTAGGTATTCCTCCTCTCTGGTCGACTAGGTTGTCTAAGAGGAGGGCACTTTTCCTCTGCTCATCCTACTCCTAGGGGTTAACAAAATGCCCCTCCCTAAACAAGGTTGGAAGACTCGTTAGGGATGAAACTGAAGTTTAGGGCTTAAGACCCATGGAGTTGGATGAAGGAAAAGGTTTTGTTAGTAGGCTTGTATGGATGCCAAGCCCACATGAATGGTCTCTTAATAGAGGGTGCAAAAGGTGTTGCATGTTCAGTTGCATAACTAAACGATAGGGCCTTCCTAGTTAGTTACAAGGGTTGGCTTGTCCCACAAGAAAACTAGGGTTGTCTCTAATAACTGCTGGTCATTAGAGGCATGGCAAACTTTAGGGATGCCAAGTTGTATGCAATCATGACATGAGGATTGGTGATAAGATGGGTGGTAGGATAAACGAAAATACTACGGGCAGGCAGTTGACTATAAGTAGCACCCTATTGACACCCCAAATTTGCAATCCTATGCCTTTATAATGGACTTTATTTCACACAAAAATACTAAAAATTAGAGGTTGTGCAAAATCCACAGAACTTTTCAAAATATCATTTGGAATATGATTTGTTATACCATTTTTTGGTTCTACCCCTTTAAAATAGAGTTTTTTAGAACATCAATCCGAATATGATTCATTATTCCAATTTTGATGTTTGGCCAATACTTAGTTTTTTTTGGTATAACAATAAGATGATTGTCTTAAGAGTCCAATGGAAATTCCTCTAGCAAGGATAGGAAAATCTGTTGGCCCTTGAGTGTTAAGCAATAAGACTAGCTGACTGCCTAATGGATTTTCCTCCTTTTATCCCTTGAGCTCTAGCAGTAGCAGCCTTAGTCCAACGGAAGTTCCTCCAACTAGGATTGGAAATTTTGCTGACCCTTAACCTCTACACTTTCAAGCCAACAGCCCAATGATTCTTCCTCTAGTAGCGTAGGAAAATCTGTTTGCCCCTTAGGCACAGTCCAACAGATTTTCCTCCAACAAGAGTAGGAATTTCTGTGCACCCTTAACCCTTGAACACTAAGGCAAGAAGTTCAACGGAAGTTCCACCAGCCAGAATAGGAACATCCGCCTACCCTTTAAGCTTTAGATAAGACTAGCCGACAGTCCCAATGAAAGTTCCACTAGCTAGAGTTGGAAATTTTGTTGACTCGTAAGCAATAAACAAAATTAGTAGTCCAACGGAAGTTCCTCCAACAAGGATAGGAAAATCCATTGGCCCTTGGCTCTAAGCAATAAGACTAGCTGACAGTGTTAGGATCGATCACAACCACTAGAGGGGAGGTGAATAGTGATTTTACAAATTTTCAAGGATTTTCGTAAGAATTTAATTAAGATACAAAATAAACAAAGCGTGAATAATTGAATCAATGCCAAAACGAAATTGAATAACTCACAACAAAACTAAGTACAAAATTCAAAGCAAAATACAACAAAAATAAAGCACATAGAGATTTTTAGGTGGTTCACCAATTGGCTACGTCCACCCCCAAGCTTAAGAAGCTTGAGCCTAATCTAATCACTACTAAAATGATTACAAACTGAGTATTTAAGGTCAAACACCCAACCAACTACAACAAGGGTTTGTGGTCAAACACCCAACCAACTACAACAAGGGTTTGTGGTCACACCCTCCAACCAACTAACATAGGAGTTTGTGGTCACACTCCCCAACCAACCAAAAATTTAGGTTGAATCCTCCAACCAACCAAGGATTTAAGTTGAATCCTTCAACCAACAAAAATTTAAGGTCAAATCCTCCAATCGACCAAGGATTTAAGATCAAATCCTTCAACCAACAAGCGTTTGAGGTCGAACTCTTTAACTAACAAGAGTTTGAGGTCGAACTCTTCAACCGACAAGAGTTTAAAGAGTACCCATGTGTGTTTAGGTCAAACACATGTCAAATCAACTAAGGAAAAACAAGACTAATTCCTTACAAAGTGATCAAAATGAGTTCATCTCGAAGGAGTGAAGAATTCAAGCTTTAAGCTTTTGTGCCTTCAAGATCTCTTCCCACCGAAGCATGAATTAAAATTCATCGAACTGAGTTGGAGATGTGAGCACCAGAGCTGTGACAAGGAGAGTGAAAAATTGTGAGTGAATGACGTATAAAAATGATGAATTAGACTCCTATTTATAGATACAAAATTAAAGTAATGGTCAATCCAAAATTGTTATAATGAATTTTAAAATTTTTATAATGTTTTTTACAGTTTTTGCTATATTTAAATGATTCGTTGTACCAAATCGTTGTATCGCAAAATTCATTATAACATTTTCAAAATTGTTATAATGATTTTCCTAAGTTTTGGGACAAAATATCGTTATAACAATTTTCAAATCGTTATACCAATTTTCTTAGATGCAAAATCAAGTGATCTGTCATATGAATAGTGAATCGTTATAACGATTGTTAAATCATTATATTGATTTTGGCATGTGATGTTTTTAATGTGTGTGAACTTAAAATCTAAATGAGTGGCCTATACTATTGTCCAAACCTTTTTAAATGAATGTATGTGCTTGTGATTTGTCTTCATTGGCTTCAATACTTTCATCTTTAACACTCTTCTTGCAGTTTCTTCATCCGTTCATTATCTTTTGACTTCTTGACTTTGTAGCTTTGACTTGATTCTTTCATATCTTCATCTTCTTTATATCAAGTTGTATAACATCATCAAAACCTATAAAGGGTGAGTTCTCAATAGACAGCCTAACAGATTTTCCTCCTATAAGAATAGGAATATCTGTTCAGCCTTAAACCCTAGACTATAAGACTCAATCTAGCGGAAGTTCCTCCAACAAGGATAGGAAAATCTGTTGGCCCTTGACTCTAAGCAATAAGACTAGTTGACAGCCCAACAGATTTTCCTCCAACAAGAATAGGAATATCCGTTCACCCTTAACCTTTGGACTATAAGAATCAGTCCAACGGATTTTCCTCTAATCAGAATAGGAATATCTGCTTGTTTCACCACTGACTTGTAATTCAGTTCTTATATAAATTATGTGTACGAAATAATTTAATTCACCGCAAGTGCACGGGTTCAGATGTAATTAGTGTGCAAGTACGGGTTTGTCTACAAGGATTAGTTTTTGCTTAGTATTTAGCTGAATTGGTGACTTCAATTAAGTGAAACAATTGATTAAATATCTTATAAGCAATGTCATGGTTGCCTTATTCTAATTAACCGCTAGGATGGTCTTTAAATATCGATTGTGTTACACTTTCCAAAGGATTTTACTTTCAAATATTTAATTCTTCTTAAGCTTTAACATTGTACACTATAGTTTGCATAAAATATAACGTTCTGCATAGAAGCAGCACTTAACCCTCGAGGTAGCTCGTGGGTAAACGTCTCTACCCTCGAACTTACCCAAGGGTTGTGCGATAATTGTGAGTTTTTGTAAAAATAGCACGATTAAAATTAGCTGAAACTTCTAAGAGTTGAATGATTATATTTTTGGTCTTTTTATATATTTCAAAACACAACATACAATACAATGCAAGAAACACAATACAATACAAACAACTTGTAAAAGTAAGAATGCAACATTCAACATTATAGCAAATATAAAAATATAGTCTAATTACTGTAACTAAGTTGATAAAGTGCGTGATTGTAGATTTGAGTGTAGTTGTAAAAATGTTAAGTAAAATAAAGAAAATAAAAATGGAAAGAACACCTAATGCTTCACTGTAATTTCTCCCTTCAAAACTTGCTTAGGCTGGGAACTTCTCTTTGTCTTTACTTCTAGTCCACCAGGTTATCAATCTGGTAGGCCTTCCTTTCGACCTTGCAGTGAGATTTTGGGGCGTCAATCTGCAATTACACCAAGGAACAGAAGAGGAAGTAGTCGGTGCCAAGAGTCTCTCCTTCAAGGATACGCTCAGGTTAAGAAAAGAATAGCAAATACACTATGCAAATGGTTGGAGAAGAGGAGGTCCTCAATCTCCTCTTGGAAGAGATGAGTGGGTGGAGGATGGAAGATGGAGAAGATGGAAAATGCTCTGTAAATGGTGGATGAAGGAAGAAGAGGGAGGGTGGATTTAGTTCCAAGGCTACGAGACTGTTTTGTAGATGAGAGGATTGGTAGTTTACGAGCTGGCAGTTAACAAGGGCGTGGTGCACGTCCAAACATGTGTGATCATCCTATGCAATCCACTACTTCAGCCTGTCCGTCCACGTTCTTCATGGTTGAGTTGCAGTTGAATTAATATTTAATTTTGCTTTGTTACGTAACTCCTGCAGTTACTTATCGAATTTCCTTGCAAATACTTAAAAAAAGCCTTTCGTGAAATGCATCATATTACAGTAGAAATAATTCATAACATTTAGATCTTAACTGTAATTGCAATTGCTTTAATATCAATGAAATTCATTACACAGAACAAACAGGGTACAGGTCCGAGGGTAAACCAGTTTACCCTCGCATAAGTTCGTGGGTAAACCCTTAACGCTCACAGAATGGTCAATAGGTAAATAGCTTAACCCACGGATAAGTCCGTGGGTAAACAGCGTAACCCTTAGACTTGCATTTAAGTATAAATCACGAGTTTTTCTCTATATATTAATTGTTCTATTAGTAACATAAAGAGTCAAATGTCAATCATTCATTCCTTTCTCAATAGGTAATAAACATAAACATAATTAATGACTCAAAACGTAATTCATGCATCATTAAAGTGAATAATTGTGCATACTGCTCAAAAGTATAGTTAACCTTGTAATCATCATAATTCAATGCAGAATGCAAATAAAACTCATTAAAACACATGAATTAATATCAATAAAATGCACACTTTTGAGTCTAAACAAATCCCCCATACTTAAGTTTT
>JAMKPZ010001511.1:0-25290 GCA_024699675.1 Amphibolis antarctica | reverse complement strand
TTTAGCTGATCTAAATGCTGTTTCAGTGGTGTACCCTCCTTCATCTTCATAGAAAACAATCTTTGTTTCAACAGTAGTTTGTTTGTCAGTGACTTGGTTATATAGAGTGACTCCAGTTTCTGCCATAGTCCCAAAGATGTACTCTCATCAGCAACTTCGATTATCACTTCATCTGACAAGCAAAGCAAAATGGTAGAATGTGCTTTCTCCTCTTGTTGAGCATATTCTGTGGAATTCTTATCAAGATCTGACTCCTTATTCAATGGAGCCCAAATGCCTTGCTGTTTCAGTAATGCTCTCATCTTGATTTGCCATAGACTAAAGCCATTTTTCCCATTGAATTTATCAATCTTCATTCCAGGAGTAGACATGATTTAAAGTAGGATATTCCACAAGCACACACGAATACAAATGAAGCAAGTATTCAACAAAAAAAAACTTCCACCAAAAATTCAAATGGATTCAAGCCATAAGTGAGCCCAAAAAATCCAATCCGGCGCCCAAAAAGGAAAGTTACCGATTTTCAACAAAAAAATGCCAAGGACGATATCTCTTTCTACGTTCTACGAAAAGTCCCCAAATTTCTTCCACAAACACAGGACAATATGAGGAAGGATTAGAGGGGCTTACAGACGTATTACAGCAAGTGGAATACCAAGCGAATGAGTTGGCATCCTCGGATGTCGCGCTGGCGCGGCGACGGTGGCAGATTTGCGCCTCCCTGTGCCAACTCCTCCCACGGGCGAATACACAGCCAAAACTCCTTGAACAAGCTTTGATACCACTTGCTACTTCTAGAGGTATCCAAGCATAGTGGATTAGAATGAGATTAGCATGTGTAGGAGGGAGAAAACATGAAGGAAAGTTGAAATCACGGCTGGCGGCGGCTTGGACGCGCGGCTAGGGTTCCAGGCACTCCCAAACGCCCAAATCACAAATGCAAACGAGATTTACATGGTTCCCCAACTTGGGTACGTCCACGGGAGTCTCTCCTTGGGTTCTTCACTATCTTCAAATGGTGGATTACAAGAGAAAGGGGAAGGGAAGAGTTGGACGGCCGACGCACCAAGGGTTGGCTCGAGCTCCTCACACAAAGCTTCTCTTGTTACAAAAATGATCTCTCACAAAAACCCTAATTACCTTTTGGGCATTTGGATGGCCTTATATAGTGGCTAATCATCTATGACAAAAATGCCCTTACAAACATAATAAGATTCAAGACATATTCAACAGGTAGAATGTGCTTTCTCCTCCTATTGAGCATATTCTATGGAATTCTTATCTAGATTTGACTCCTTATTCAATGGAGCCCAAATGCCTTGCTATTTCAGTAATGCTCTCATCTTGATTTTCCACAGACTAAAGCCATTTTTCCCACTGAATTTATCAATCTTCATTCCAAGAGTAGACATGATTTCAAGTGGGATATTCCACAAGCACACACAAATACAAATGAATCAAGTATTCAACAAAAAACTTTCACCAAAAATTCAAATGGATTCAAGTCACAAGTGAGCCCAAAAAATCCAATCCGGTGCCCAAAAAAGAAAAGTTGCCGATTTTCAACAAAAAAACGCCAAGGATGATATCTCTTTCTATGTTCCATGTAAAATCCCCAAATTTCTTTCGCAAACACAACACAATATGAGGAAGGATCAGAGGGGCTTACAGACGTATTCCAGCAAATGGAATACCAAGCGCAAGAGTTGGCATCCTCGGATGTCACGTTGGTGCGGTGGCGGTGGCAGATTTGTGCCTCCCTATGCCAACTCCTCCCATGGGCGAATACACGGCCAAAACTCCTTGAACCTGGCTCTGATACCACTTGTTACTTCTAGAGGTATCCTAGCACAGTGGATTCGAATGAGATTAGCATGTGTAGGAGGGAGAAAACATGAAGGAAAGTCGAAACGCGCCCAAACGCCCAAATCACAAATGCAAATGAGATTTACGTGGTTCCCCAACTTAGGTACATCCACGGGTGTCTCTCCTTGGGTTCTTCACTATCTTCAAATGGTGGATTATAAGAGAAAGGGAAAGGGAAGAGTGGGATGGCCGACGCACCAAGGGTTGGCTCAGCCTCCTTATACAAAGCTTCTCTTTTTACAAAAATGATCTCTCACAAAAACCCTAATTCCCTTTTTGGCATTTGGATGGCCTTATATAGTGTCTAATCATCCATGACAAAAATGCCCTTACAAACATAATAAGATTCAAGACATATTCAACACTCTTTTATAGTCAATCTTTTATTCTTCCGTTAGGATTTTCAACATACTTGTCGCATTTGCTAAGCGAAGCTACTTTGAAATGCATTGAACCATGTCACCCTTCTTTGGTATCTCTACAGATCTTTACGGACCCTTGCAGTTCTCTGGGCACTGTCTCTTCACGGACCTCTGCCCTACTGGTTCCAGACCCCGCTGGCTCCCCCTACCCTAACTCGCTTACAAGCAAGAGCCATGGCCACCGGTTCCGCTTTGACTTCCAGATCATCCCCTTCCATCGATATGGCAACTTCTGTGCCACTGTCTGTGGTCTTTGGCCCGCCACCGCCTGTCGTCACCTGGACGAACTTCACCCGGCCGATCGTCGTGCCTGTTGGAGCCACGGACCAACCATGGGCGCCAGACCTGTCTGTGGCCATGGCATTCGACAATGCCATGGTACATCCTACACCGCCCACTTTTCCAACCACTGAAACTGAAGGTAACAGGCTGGCTCTCGCATAGAGCACCGGCCCGTCCTACCAACCACCCCCAAACACCAAGGGCATAGGAGCGGCCGACACCTTCCTCCCACCTCGACCGGGACACTTCGAGCAAACCCTCCTGGCTCACCAGTTGGCATGCTATCAACAGGAAGGGATTGGTTCAGTAATCCCCCCCAGGCCAACCATCTGTGTCCCGGAGAGGCCACACTCAGAAGAATACGATGTCGTCACCACTCCCATCGTCGACCCATTCGGCCCGCCACCACTCTAGCCGGTAGCCGCCACTGTTGCCGCCCTGGTGCCCGACATGCAAGGGCAACTACTACAGAGGATAGCCGAATTAGAGGCATCCTTCCGGAGCATAAAGCCCGGCCCGCCCGGACCTTCTTGTGCCTTCCAAAATCTCTATTTCTATCCTGAAGTGATGTTCCCTCCCGATTTCTGTGGAGACATGGCGGCACTGCAACACAAGGAGAAGCTCCTCGTCCAGCTGTTCCAAAAATCTCTCCAAGGACTTGCACTTTCCTGGTACATGTCCTTGGACTTAACAAAAATCTACACTTGGGAACAGCTGGCGTATATGTTCTAGGAATAGTACACGTATAACTTAGACCTGGCACCAAAGTTGGAAGATCTCCGTTGCCTTCGCCAACGTGAGAACGAGCTGTTCAGTGGCTATGTTGGTAGGTGGCGGGCCCTGGCATCCCAAATCTGGGACAAACCTGTGGAAGAAGATTCTCTGGACATAATTGTACAGGGTGCTCAGCCATCACTAGCAGCACTCTTGTGGATCTAGTCATACTCTACTTTTTCCCAGTTGATCAAAGCCGGTAGCTGCTTGGAAGGATTCTTGAAGTCGAGGAGATTTTAAGCTCTTCCATTCGAAGCCAACCCCAGGGGCAACATACATCCCCGACCACCCATCACGGGCGACAACATGGGGAACAACCGCGGCCCCCGGAGGAATGACAACATCCGTCCATGTCCCGTGATCGTTGTGGCAGTAGCACCACCACCATACCAACCACAATAGGTGTATGCCTCGGCCCAGGAGTACCATCCACCGACAATCACTTCGGTTCAGCAGCCGGTCTACACCACCCGAGCGGCCCCGAATCAACAACCTTGGAGGCCCAAGGCTCCACACTTGGCAGTCGTGTCCGATCCACCAGCGCACCGACAGTGGCAGGTAACATCCCCGACAACTTCTCAACAGAGAAACCAGGGACAAAATGAAGATCGCACAGGCGTTAACCAACAACGCCCTGATCAGCAATAGCGTGAACCACGCCAGCTGCCCCTGCAGCCGTGCATAATGGAATACACGCCACTCTCTGAACCATTGAGCTAAGTATTTTGTCAGGCCTAGGCACTGCCCACGCTCCCCCCTATCAAGCCACCTCCAGCTGTTCTTCCTGCCTGGTACAATTCACAGCAGTACTGCGAATACCACAGGTCCGCCGGCCACGCTACGGATCATTACCAGACGTTGAGACAAGCTATTCAGAGGCTTATCAACTCGGGCACCATTGAGCTTCAACAACCTCCCATACCCCCTGAGTCGAGCTAGCATACCTTCCCAAATCATGTGGGCGATTCCCAGGTCAGTGCTATCTTCTTAGGTGCCCGAAGAAGGCATCTGCTCGAAGGGTTCCGGCATATGCAGTCGGTTTCCACCTATCCAACCAGGCACGAACAAGGGACAAGAAGATCCCTCCCTTGAGCACGGCCGCTGGATGGAGGAACTCCTTGGCTGAACCCCGTCAACCTCATCCATCCAGCCAACCATCTGTCGACGCTTGAAGACCTCCGGCCATACTACCAACAACTTTGGTCCTCCATCCTCACCATCAGCAGCCACCGGAGGAGGAGGAAGTCTTCAAAGCCTACATCACAATAGGTGTCATCCCCACCCATAGGAAAATTCTTCGTTCGGGTGGTGCCTACGGTTGCCGCATCAAGAGAATCGGTTGCTGCATCAAGGGAGCGGGCCGTCGGGACAACCATACGGGCTCAGCCAAATGTAATTCTCTACTCACCCGCTGCCCCAGTCAGGGCAGTCATCCTGGTGGTACCTCCAATCCCCAAAGCCTCACCTGCCGGCTTTACTCCCACGATCGGCACTTCAGCTGGCGCGGTCTCTCCAATGGCTGCAACGTTGGCACCACTGCAAGCGCACCTGGCAAAGCAATAGTTCACTAGGCCCTCCCCTCTGGGCACACTCACTTCTGAACAACACAAAGGCAAAGGGATAGAACAGCCGTCCACATGTACGGCTATAACTAGGTCTGGCCAGGCATATCAGCCAAAGTTGCGCCCCGGAGGGATCTCCATCCTGGGAATAGCAGGACAAACTTCAACCAGCAATCGACAACTGGCTGCCGCCTCAGCAGTATTGGGAGCCACCTCCTCAGCATCGGCCACCTAGTCACAGCCACTCCCGGACCTATCAATCCAGCTGCAACGGATACAGGCAGACATCTCCCTATGGGACCTGCTCTGATCCTCTACCGAGCACCGGGAAACTCTCCTCAAAGCGCTGCAGATAGCCAAAGTGGACCAAGGTCTTGCTCCCGAGGCCATAGAAGGAATGGTGGCCACAGTAACGGTCCCTTCCTTCATCTACTTCTTAGATCTAGACCTCTCATCGGCCGGGACCGACCACAACCTGTCCTTGTACATTCGAGAACAATACAAGGACCTCTGCATCCCCATGGTAATGATCGACAATGGATTTGGGCTAAACCTGTGCCTGCTACAAGTCCTGCACAAGTTGGGGATCAAAGAACAAGACTTGCTCCTCACTGACCGGGTGATGAGAGGGTTCGACAGCACTCTTCACAAAGACAAAGGTGAAGTCGTCCTCCCCCTTGTCATCAGACCAGCTGCCTTTGAGGTTCCTATCCACGTGGTAGACATTCCCCTGAGCTACAATCTTATCCTGGGCCGCCCGTTTCTCCACCAAAATTCCATTGTGCCTTCCACCACAATCTTATCCTGGGAGGTCATTGTCATACTAGTGGAGAACTACTACCACTCGGGACAATTTGTAGCTGCTGTAGCGCCTTCTGGGTCGCAAAAACCGACACCGGAACCGGCCGTCACCACACCACCAGGTCTCCCGAACCTTGCCGCCTTCAACTATCTGTCTCGGCGCATGGAACCCTGGCAGGACAACCCGCAGCCAAGCCAGGAGCCAGAGGACAGTTTGTTGCAACTGTTCAGAGAATCCCTGGTATGCATTGAGGGTCCAGCCCTTCACCGACCTCCCTCACCATCACCCATTCTACAGGGAGGAACCTTGGAAATGGACGTTGCATCTAACTGGTTTGTATAGGGAAAGGAGACAACAAGGTGCGCTCCTTGCCCCTCTCCTTCAACCTAGCACCGCAACACCCACCTAATGACCTAGGTGGGGATACTCCAGGCTTGCAGGTCATCAACATCAAGAAGCAAGCTTGATGGCTTTCGGGCGACTCACACCGGAACTCGTTCCTTCAATAGTAGGGCTTGGAATCCCACGCACAAGTGCACCGATAGTTGCATCCTCAGTAGCCACTAACTTGGCAACTCGACCAAGTCAACTGGGACTTGGCAATCGTACCAAGTCTCTCGCTCGGCACAGCAGACAACGAATCCCCCGGGCACCAGTTAAATCAACCAAAAACCATCAACCCTCATTAGGGGCGCTACATCATGGAGTCGGAGTAGCCAGCCTACTCAGTCTGGGCAACCTTTCTCACAAGCAGAATACTGGCCAACATCATTGGGAAGAACTAGGGGCATTCTGCCCCTCCTCTGCCACAATCACTCAAGCAGGCGAATGTGACCAGTCTACTGCCTTTCCGTCCGGGACTCCATCCAGTTTCCACCTCCTATCCACCAGGCAACCGATTCCTCCCACCGGGACAGAACTAGGGGCATTCTGTCCCTCGTCTTCCTTGAATGCTCGGTGGTCGGAACAACAGATGAAGTCTGACGGCATGACACCTCAAGTAGACGGGTATGGCAGGTCCACCACCGCCTCCCTTGAAGCACTCCCGAGGTTCACCGCTACCTCAAACCGGCAGCCAGTCCACTTACCTAGCACTGAGCTGGAAGACCACGGGCACCACTCCCACCAGGTCCATCATCCACCCCCCTTTTAGCCCAAGGGTCAACAAGTCACAGAAGACACCAATGATCCTTATCAAGAGTCTGAAGAAGAAAGCCCATGGGTCCAACCACCCGAATCTACTGGCATAATGTCTACCGACGAAATCGAACTTGTAAATGTTGGGGATGAACAACATCCAAAAGAAACAAAAATTAGTAAAGAAGTGCCTGAGCCCTACCGACAACAACTCCTCACACTCCTGCGTGAATTCGTAGAGGTGTTTGCGTCGGATTATGAAGACATGCCCGATTTGGATGAACGGGTTGCAGTCCACTGACTACCCCTCAAATCGGAAGCCGACCTCTGAAGCAAAAAGCTCGACGAATGAGACAGGAATGGGCCCAGAAGCTGAAGGAAAAAATCCATAAGCAATTGAACGTCCGATTCCTCTAGCCTATCTTCTACCTAGAATGGGTGGCAAACATGGTACCCGTCCCGAAGAAAGACGAACGAGTACGCATGTGTGTAGACTATCGGGAGCTCAACAAAGCTAGCCCCAAGGATGACTTCCCACTACCACACATAGATGTTTTGGTAGATGACGCCACCAAGTACGGGGTATATTCCTTCATGAACGGATTCTCCGGATACAATCAAATCCTCATGGCAGAAGAAGACAAGGAGAAGACTACATTCACAACCCCTTGGGGCGTCTTCTATTACAGGGTGATGCTATTCGGGCTCAAAAATGCAGGTGCTACTTACCAAAGAGCCATGACCACCCTCTTCCACAACATGATGCACAAAGAAGTCAAAGTCTACATCGACAACATGGTAGTGAAGGCGTGCACTCATCAGCAGCATCTCAAGCACTTAAGAAGACTGTTCAAGCACCTAAGGAAGTACAAACTCAGATTGAACCCATCAAAATCAACATTCGGGGCCACCACCGGGAAGCTCCTCGACTTCGTCATCAGCAAATAGGGCATCGAGGTAGATCCCGACAAGGCAAAAGCAATCTTAGACATGCCTCCTCCACAGACGGAACAACAGATACGGAGCTTGCTAGGAAGGCTACAATACATCACGCGTTTCATCTCGTGCCTCACGCCGATTTACGAGCCTTACTTCAAACTATTGAAGAAAAACACCAGCTTCACGTGACAACAGAATGCCAAGTCGCCTTCAACCACATCAAGCATCAGCTGTCCCGGCTGCCGATTCTCGTACCACCTCACCCCGGACGACCGCTTTTCTTGTACATGTCGGTAACGGCTTCCTCCATGGGTGTAGTATTGGGCTAGCATGACACCACTGGTAGGATCGAGCAAGCCATATACTCCCTCAGTAAAAAGTTTACTGAGGTAGAGGAACGGTATGAGCAAATTGAAAAGTACTGTCTCTCGTTGGTCTGGACGGTGAAAAAGCTACGACACTACCTGGTGGTCTACCCAGTTTTGTTGGTAAGCTGCCTAGATCCCCTGCGCTACCTCTTTGACCAGCCGACCTTGGTAGGCAGATGCGTGACATGGTAGATGCTCCTCGCGGAATTCGACATCCGGTACGTATCCCAGAAATCCATGAAGGCCCAAGCCATGGCTGACCAACTGGCCTACCAGCCCTTGCCAGATTACCAACCGTTGGAAGATTCATTCCCTGATGAGCCCATCTTCACCGTTAACAAGCCGAATCCAGACCAACCAGATCTGGACCAGCTAGACCTTGACCAACCAAAACCCCATACCTTGTACTTTGACGATGCAGTCAACACCAAAGGTCGCAGGGTAGGGGTCATCTTAGTGGATCCTCAAGGAAGGATGCTGCTCGTAGCCAAGTGGCTTCTCTTCACATGCTCACACAACAAGGTAGAATACGAGGCCTGTATCATGGGGCTACGACTTGCACTGGAACTCTGGGTTACCCATCTGCAAGTATTCGGTGATGCCATGCTGGTAATTTCTCAAACCCTCAACAGATGGAAAACCCAAGACCCCAAGCTTCAGCCGTATTAGGAACTCATACTACAATTAGCAAGAGACTTTCAATTCATCCACTTCCAACACATCAGCCGCAAGCATAACCTGTACGTAGATGCTCTAGCCATCCTAGCCTCATGGGTAGCAGTCACGGAAGGGCAGAGCATTGCTATAGAAGTCACAACACTTCATCAACTGGCCTACAGTGAGGATGTCTACCACCTTATAGAAGTCCCTAGACAGGCCGATGCCAGACCCACAGCTTTGCCTCTGGATAGCCGCACCAATGACCAGCAGACTGTTGACCAACACAGAGAACCGGTTTTGGCTAACGAACCAAATGATACAGATCATAGGTCCCCAGATGATAACCTGGGGAATTCACAGCAAGAGGATCGCCCATGGTATTCAGATATACAAGCCTTCTTGGAGACCAGAGAATTCCCCTAGAGGCTACCACCCAATACAAACGTACGTTGTCAAGACTGGCAACCAGCTACGTCTTCAGCGAGGGATAGCTCTACAAAAGATCTCACAACCAGACTCTTCTTCGGTGTGTAACCTCGCCCGAGGCACGTACAGTTATGCAGGAAATTCTTGAAGGTGTCTGTGGATCCCACATGAACGGGATCCTCCTAGTGAAAAATATCATGCTCCAAGCCTACTACTAGAGCACAATGGAAGCAAACTGCACCACGTACATCCATCGCTGTTGCCGATGCCAGGTACATGGAAACCTCATCCATGCGCCCCCCAAGGAATTATACAACATGGCTTCTCCTTGGCCATTCTCCATGTGGGCCTTGGATGTGGTAGGTGAGATCAAGCCAATAGCCACCAATGGACACCGGTATATACTGGTGGCCATCTATTACTTCACCAGGTGGGTGGAGGCCGTGTCCTATAAGACATCCATGGTAGTCGCCACCCAGAAGTTCTTGTGCAACAACATCGTCACCAGGTATGGCGTCCCCTTCGAGGTAGTGACCGATAACAGCACCAACTTCATAGCCAAGCAGGTCACCAACTATCTCGAGTAGTGTCACATCCGTCGCCTAAGGGCATCCCCCTACTGGCCAAAGATGAACAGAGTAGTTGAAGCAGCTAACAAGACGCTAGTCCGGATTCTCAAGAAGATGGTCCGAACACACAAAGATTGGCCTGACCACCTCCCATACGCGCTCTGGGCCTACCGAACATCTTTACTAACTGCCACCAGAGCAACACCATACTCGCTAGTATACAGGTCTGAAGCAGTGTTGCCGGTAGAGGTAGAACTCTCGTCCCTTTGCATCATCAAAGAAGCAGCAGACTCTGACGACCAGTGGTCAGAATTGCGCCTGTTGCAACTCAACCTCCTAGATGAGAGAAGGTTGAGAGCCTTGGACCATGCCCAGACTTATCGGCAAAAGATGTCAAGGGCTTACAACAAGAAGGTTCGTCCCTGACTCCTTACGTCTGGTGATCTAGTCCTTCGCTCCATCTTCCCAACAGGTTCAATGGGGAAATTCTCCCCAAACTGGCATGGCCCAAACGTCATCACCAAGATCCTTAGTGGGGGAGCTGCTTACCTTTTTGATGAAGCCACCCAACAAGAGTTCGGCCCAGTCAATTTGTCGCAGTTGAAGAAGTTCTACCCATAGAAAAGATGAGTTCGACCAGGGATCTACGTGGCTACCGCCTTCAGATGGGCCAACAGCTGGCCTCTTGGACCGGCTCCCCAAGACTAAGAAAAGACGAGTTCGACCGAGGATCTACGTGGTTGCCACCTTCAGATGGGCTGGCAGCCGGCTTCCTGGACTGGCTCCCTAAGACCAAGAAAAGATAAGTTTGACCAGGGATCTATGCGGCTGCCACCTTCAGATGGGCCGGCAACCGGCCTCCCGGACCGGCTCCCCAAGACCAAGAAAAGATGAATTCGACCGGGGATCTACGCGGCTACCGCCTTCAGATGGGTCGGCAGCCGGCCTTCTTGGACCGGCTACCCAAGACCAAGAAAAGATGAGTTCGACCGGGGATCTATGCGGCTACCGCCTTCAGAAGGGCTGGCAGCTAGCTTTCTAGACTGGCTCCCCAAGACCAAGAAAAGACGAGTTCAACTGTAGGTACACGCGGCTGTCGCCTTCAAAAATGCCAACGGCCGATTTTTCTCAGACTGGCCCCCCACGGCACGGAACAATCAACCTCTCTTGGGGTTTTTTTTACCTGGTCGCCGGCACTCTCCAACCGGTTGCCGGCATTTCCAACCGGAGACCCGCCATCTCCTCCAAAAGACATGCACCTTAGGACAGAACTAGGGGCATTCTGCCGCTCCATCCCATTTCGTGCACTCGGCAGTTGCCAATGGTGAAACCCAAAGGGCCAACTCCCCATGGTCACAAAAGATCAACTAGATCGGGGATCGATGCGGCCGTCGCCTTCAGATAGACCGACCACCGGCTTCTTAGATCAGCACCCCGCAAGCCAACCAAGAAGCCAATTCCCTCGTGACCAGGAAGGATGAACATGAGTGGGACTCAACATGGTCGCCGCCTTCAGACAAGCCACCGACCAACGTCTTCGTCCGACTCTCTACCGACCAATCGAGAGATCAGGTCCGGATAGGTATGCTCCTTTCCTCGGTGAATTCCCTCTTATGACTCACATGTCACATGATGCACACATGACGCACACATGATGAGCAGGTCCCACTCTTTAGTCATCTAGCCTCGTCCATATTGGAAAGAAAGAGGGCCGGCAAAACTTGCCAAAACGGCGCCCCACACGTTCGTGTTTGTTTTGGATCACAGCCCGTCAGCCATAGCCTGTTGCCCAATACTTACACACTCCACCGTACAGCCAGCCCACCACTGGCTACCACCTCTGACATACCCGACAGCCGCATCCACAGCTAGTGGTGAGAAAAATTTATAGCAACAGGTGGCACATTCGACTCAAGAAGTGCTATTCGGACCTCTGGGACGAACTACCGACCCCAAGAGTGACACCAACTACATCTAGATTTCTACATCGAAAACTTGAGCGCCCATCTTGTTTAACTTCGATGGCACAAAGATGGAACAGGGTGAGTAATCCAGTTCGTTCCTATCCCCATGGTCTTTGCTGATTCTGAGTGGTATACCGACAGGAGATCACTTCTCCCCTCGAATGGGTATCCAACCTCCCATTCTTTACCTAGCCTGAGTGCCACCCAACAATGAGGGAGATCACAAACATTAGCTCCCTCTAGGTAAGGTATTCCCCCTTGGCACACCAGCTGCGACAACGTCGGGTTATTTTACTTGCCAACAGCATGTGGGGAAGGCTAGTAGCATTCTTTTATTCAGTTTTCTTATCTTCTATTTTGTAATAGAAAAGAACAAAAAGAAAGGGAAGAAGAAAAGTCAGTGGCTAGAATCCTTCTTCAATAGAAAAAAAAGAAGAGAAAAAGCAAAAAAAAAAAAAAAAGGGAAAAGGAAAAGAAAAGAAAAAGTTACTTGTTGTTGAGTCCTGAAAGCATATGGACTCCTCTGTAAGAGAAGGGTAGATCTTAGGATTCCACTGTCTGTTGGCAGTCCAATACCCGGCTTTTTGCGATTGACCAAGTATCCCCTTCTTTCAGGGCTTGGCAACCCATCGAAGTCCGCCAACACAACCTACAAGTCCAGATAGCACGATTGGGTCAGAATAGCTACCTTGTGCAAACTTCATCACGAGCATCCACCTGAAGATTCCTCTACGAAATCAACAAAACAAAACACAGGAAAGAGAGTCACCAGAGAGTGCCGCAAACTTCCTCACACAACTCACCACAGATGTTCATGGATGAGAGGAGGGAACGACACTCCCTTCTCACCTTTGAAAACTAATATACGTATGAGTGTGCAGGTGAACAAGTCAGTTGAACAATTCAGCCGGTTGCCACTTAAGAGATACGGCCACCCAGACCAAAACCCGCATGAGACGAGATGTCACGCGGAAAAAGAAGGGGGCTGCTGAGTAAATCTGCCGGCCACCACCACCAATACCCAGGGATGGTCGACTCCTCAACACAACCCATGCCAGGATATTGACTATTCCATGTAGGAATGAGGAAAGCTCGCCCACGCGCATCGCCCAACTCAGATGGCTAGACGCCCAGACCACAACCCACACAAGACGAGATGTCACGCGGAGAAAGAATGGGGCTGCTGGGTAAATCAGCCGGCCACCGCCACCAATGCCCAGGTATGGTCGACTCCCCAACACTAATCACTCCTTGCAGGAATGAACAAGGCCCCCATGCCTCGCCGAACTCGGAAAACTTGGCGCCACGATAAGGATCAATGCCAGATGAAATGTTACGCAGGAGAAAGAAGAGCCACCGGTGATCTGGTAAGAAAACCTGGTTGCTGGCTCCCCAAAAACCATACTTAGATGTGTGGTGCAGGAAGGTGGCAGTCGACCCATCTGAAGGCGGCAACCACGTGGATCCTCGGTTGAACTTGTCTTTTATGGGTAGAACTTCTTCAGCTGTGACAAATTGACCGGGCCGAACTCTTGTTGGGTGGCTTCATCAAAAAGGTAAACTACTCCCCCGCTGAGGATCATGGTGATGACATATGGGCCACGCCAATTTGGGGAGAATTTTCCAATTGAACCTGTTGGAAAATCGGAGCGAAGGACTAGATCACTGGATTTAAGGGGTCAGGGACGAACCTTCTTGTTGTAAGCCCTTTCCATTTTTCTTTGATAAGTCTGGGCATGGTTCAGCATCCTCAACCTTCTTTCGTCAAGGAGGTTCAGTTGTAGTAGGCGCGATTCTGACCACTGATCATCGGAGTCTGCTGCTTCTTTGAGGATGTGAAGGGATGGGAGTTCTACTTCCATTGGCAACACTGCTTCAGACCTGTGTACCAGCGAGTATGGCGTTGCTTCGGTAGCGGTCCGCAGGGATGTCTAGTAGGCCCAGAGTGCGTACGGGAGGTGGTCGTGCCAATCTTTGTGTGTTCGGACCATCTTCTTGAGAATCCGAACTAGCGTCTTGTTAGCTGCTTCGACTGCTCCATTCATCTGTGGCCGGTAGGGGGATGCCCTTAGGTGACGGATGTGACACTGCTCGAGATAGCTGGTGACCTGCTTGGCTGTGAAGTTGGTGCCGTTATCGGTCACTACCTCGAAGGGGATGCCATACCTAGTGACGATGTTGTTGGGCAAGAACTTTTGGGTGGCGGCTGCCATGACTGTCTTGTAGGATACTGCCTCCACCCACCTGGTGAAGTAATCGATGGCCACCAGTATATACCTGTGTCCATTGGTGGCTGTCGGCTTGACCTCACCTACCCCGTCTAGGGCCCACATGGAGAATGGCCAAGGAGAAGCCATGTTGTATAATTCCTTGGGGGTTGCGTGGATGAGGTTTCCATGTACCTGGCACTGGTGGCAGCGACAGACATATGTAGTGCAGTTTGCTTCCATTGTGCTCTAGTAGTAGCCTTGGAGCATGATCTTTTTCTCCAGGAGGATCCTGTTCATGTGGGATCCGCAGACACCTTCATGGATTTCCTGCGTAATCGTACGTGCCTCGGGCGAGGTTACGCACCGGAGGAGAGTCTGGTTGTGAGATCTTTTGTAGAGCTGTCCCCCGCTGAAGACATAGTCGGCTGCCAGTTTTGACAACGTACGTCTGTCTTGGGTGGTAGCCTCTAGGGGGAACTCTCCGGTCTCCAAGAAGGCTTGTATATCTGAATACCATGGGCAATCCTGTTGCTGTGAATTCCCCAGGTTATCGTCTGGGGACCTATGATCTGTATCGTTTGGTTTGTTAGCTGGAACCGATTCTCTGTGTTGGTCGACAGTCTGCTGGTCATTGGTGCGGCTATCCAGAGGCAAAGCTGTGGGTTTGGCGTCGGCCTGTCTAGGGACTTCTGTAAGGCGGTAGACATCCTTGCTGTAGGTCGGATGGCGAAGTGTTGTGACTTCCATAGCAATGCTCTGCCCTTTCGTGACTGCTACCCATGAGGCTATGACAGCCAAAGCGTCTGTGTATGGGTTACGTTTGCGACTGATGTGTTGGAAGTGGATGAACCAGAAGTCGCTTGCTAATTGCAGTACAAGTTCCTAGTACGGCTAAAGCTTGGGGTCTCGGGTTTTCCACCTGTTGAGGGTTTGAGAAATTACCAGCATGGCATCGCCGAATACTTGCAGATGGGTAACCCAGAGTTCCAGTGCAAGTCGTAGCCCCATGATACAGGCCTCGTATTCTGCCTCGTTGTGTGAGCGTGTGAAGAGAAGCCGCTTGGCTATGGGTAGCATCCTTCCTTGAGGATCCACTAAGACGACCCCTACCCCACGACCTTTGGTATTGACTGCTCCGTCAAAGTACAAGGTATGGGGTTTTGGTTGGTCAGGGTCTAGCTAGTCTAGATCCAGTTGGTCTGGATTCGGCTCGTTGATGGTGAAGATGGGCTCATCAGGGAATGAATCTTCTAACGGTTGGTAATCTGGCAAGGGCTGGTGGGCCAGTTGGTCGGCCATACCTTGGGCCTTCATAGATTTCTGGGATACGTACCTGATGTCGAATTCAGTGAGGAGCTTCTGCCATTTCACGCATCTGCCTACCAAGGCCGGTTGGTCGAAGAGGTAGTGTAGGGGATCTAGGTGGCTGAGCAACAAAACTGGGTAGACCACCAGGTAGTGTCGTAGCTTTTTCACCTTCCAAACCAGTGAGAGACAGTACTTTTCAATCAGCTCATACCCTTCTTCTACTTCGGTAAACTTTTTACTGAGGTAGTATATGGCTTGCTCGATTCTGCTGGTGATGTCATGCTGGCCCAATACTGCACCCAAGGAGGAAGCTGTTACTGACATGTACAGGAATAGTGGTCGTCTGGGGTGAGGTGGCACGAGAACTGGCGGCCGGGATAGCTGATGCTTGATGTGGTCGATGGTGACTTGGCATTCTATTGTCCATGTGAAGCTGGTGTTTTTCTTCAACAGTTTGAAGAAAGGCTCACAGATCGGCGTGAGGCGCGAGATGAAACGCGCGATGTATTGTAGCCTTCCTAGCAAGCTCTGTATCTATTGTTCCGTCTGTGGAGGGGGCATGTTTAAGATTGCATTTGCCTTGTCGAGATCTACCTTAATGCCCTATTTGCTGATGACGAAGCTGAGGAGCTTCCCGGTGGTGGCCCCAAATGTTGATTTTGACGGGTTCAATCTGAGCTTGTACTTCCTTAGGCACTCAAACAGTCTTCTTAAGTGCATGAGATGCAGCTGATGAGTGCGCGCCTTCACTACCATGTCATCGACATAGACTTTGACTTCTTTGTGCATCAAGTCGTGGAAGAGGGTGGTCATGGCTCTTTGGTAAGTAGCACCTGCATTTTTGAGCCTGAATGGCATCACACTGTAACAGAAGACGCCCCAAGGGGTTGTGAATGCGGTTTTCTCCTTGTCTTCCTCTACCATGAGGATTTGATTGTATCCGGAGAATCCATCCATGAAGGAATACACCCCGTACTTGGCGATGTCATCTACCAAGACATCTATGTGTGGTAGTGGGAAGTCATCCTTGGGGCTAGCTTTGTTGAGGTCCCGATAGTCTACACACATGTGTATTCGCCCGTCTTTCTTTGGGACGGGCACCATGTTTGCCACCCATTCTGGATAGAAGACAGGCTGGAGGAATCGGATGTTTAACTGCTTATGGACTTCTTCCTTCAACTTCTGGGCCCATTCCTGTCTCATTCGTTGAGCTTTTTGCTTCACAGGTCGGGCTTCCGGTTTGAGGGGTAGTTGGTGGACTGCAACCTGTTCATCCAAACTGGGCATGTCTTCATAATCCCATGCAAACACCTCTAGGAATTCACGCAGGAGTGTGAGGAGCTGTTGCCAGTAGGGCTCGGGCACTTCTTTGCTAATTTTTGTGTCTTTTGGATGTTGTTCATCCCCAAGGTTTAGAAGTTTGATTTCGTCAGTAGATGTTATGCCAGTAGATTCGGGTGGTTGGACCCATGGGCCTTCTTCAGACTCTTGATAAGGATCATTGGTGTCTTCTATTACTTGTTGACCCTTGGGCTGAAAGGGGGGTGGATGATGGACCTGGTGGGAGCGGTGCCTGTGGTCTTCCAACTCAGTGCCGAGTAAGTGGATCGGCTGTCGGTTCGAGGTAGCGGTGAACCTCGGGAGTGCTTCCAGGGAGATGGTGGTGGACCTGCCATACCCGTCTACTTGAGGTGTCATGCCGTTAGACTCCATCTGTTGTTTCGACCGTCGGGTGTTCAAGGAAGACGAGGGACAGAATGCCCCTAGTTCTGTCCCAGTGGTAGGAATCGGCTGCCTGGTGGATAGGAGGTGGAAACCAGACAGAGCCCCGAACGGAAAGGCAGCAGACTGGTCACATTCGCTTGCTTGAGTGATTGTGGAAAAGGAGGGGTAGAATGCCCCTAGTTTTGCCCCGTGATGTTGGCCAGTATCCTGCTAGTGAAAAAGGTTGCTTAGACTGAGTAGGCTGGCTGCTTCGATGCGGCACCCCAGATGAGGGTTGATGGTTTTCGGTTGATTTAACTGGTGCCCGGGGGATCCGTTGTCTGCTGTACCGAGCGAGAGACTTGGTATGATTGCCAAATCCTGGTTGACTTGGTCGGGTTGCCAAGTCAGGGGCTGCTGAGGATGCAGCTGCTGGCGCACTTGTGCGTTGGATGCCAAGCCCTGCTATTGAAGGAACAGGTTCCGGCGTGAGTTGCCCGGAAGCCATCAGGCTTGCTTCTTGATGTTGATGACCTGCAAGCCTGGAGTGTCCCCACCTAGGTCATTAGGTGGGTGTTGCGGTGCTAGGTTGAAGGAGAGGGGGAAGGAGCGCACCTTGTCGTCTCCTTTCCCTGTACAAACCAGTTGGATGCAATGTCCGTTCCCTGTGCAAACCAAATTGGGTGATGGTGAGGGTGGTAGTAGTTCTCCGCTAGTATGACAATGAGCTCCCCTTTCCATAGGAACTTAAGCATCCTATGAAGGGTGGAAGGCACAATGGAGTTTTGGTGGAGAAACAGGTGGCCCAGAATAAGATTGTATCTCGGGGAAATGTCTACGACGTGCACAGGAACCTTGAAGGTGGCTGGTCCGATGACGAGGGGGAGGACGACTTCACCTTTGGCTTTGTGAAGAGTGCCATCAAACCCTCTCATCACCTGGTCGGTGGGGAGCAAGTCTTGCTCTTTGATTCCCAGCTTGTGCAGGACTTGTAGCAGGCACAGGTTTAGCACGGATCCGTCATCGATCATTACCATGGGGATGCAGAGGTCCTTGTATTGTACCCGAATGTACAAGGACAGGTTGTGGTCGGTCCCAGCCGATGAGAGGTCTAGATCTGAGAAGTAGACGAAGGAGGGGACTATTACTGTGGCCACCATTCCTTCTATGGCCCCGAGAGCGAGACCTTGGTCTACTTTGGCTATCTGCAGCGCTTTGAGGAGAGTTTCCCGGTGCTCGGTAGAGGATCAGAGCAGATCCCAAAGGGAGATGTTTGCCAGTATCCCTTGCAGTTGGATTGACAGGTTGTTGACCCCATGCTTAAAGGGGGATGGAGCCGGCTTGCCGCCAACAAGCCGCTTCAAGGAAGTGGCACCCGGACCCCTAAAAACCCACATTTGGTGAAAAGTTGGGGGGATGGAGCCGGCTTGCCGCCGGCAAGCCGCTTCAAGGAAGCGGCACTTGGACCCTTAAAAACCCACATTTGGTGAAAAGTTGGGGGGATGGAGCCAGCTTTCCGTCGGCAAGCCACTTCAAGGAAGCGGCACCTGGACCCCTAAAAACCCACATTTGGTGAAAAGTTGGGGGATGGAGCCGGCTTGCCGCAGGCAAGCCGCTTCAAGGAAGTCGCACCCGAATCCCAAAAATCCACATTTTTGTGCGAATGTTCTAGGGACCAGCTGGCTTCCGCCTGCCATGTAGCAGCTGCCAGTTGGCTACCAAGAAGGCAGGCTGAATCAATCTGAGAAATACGCTGGCATTTAACCACGTAAATCTCGCATATCCATCAATTACGCGGACCGCGTAATCAAGCCCAAATCACGTCGCCTTCCATCTTCGGGTGCCCCCAAAGAAGGAAGGCAACCCCTTATAAAAGTAGAGCACCCCCCCCCCCCCACATCAAAAAGGGCGAGAATTTTGAAGAAGGCTTGAATTTTCGGGGAGAAGGCCGACACCCTCAGGAGAAACGACCGTCCTCCGGTTCCGAAGGAGGAAAGCAGCTCGGGGCCCCAATGCTGTTTTACGTATGTTTTTATGATGCTTCGTCGAGCCCCGACCACATAACACCTTTCCCGTGCAAGGGAACGGTCGGAGGATGGACCCGGGTATCATTCGTTCGGAAACACGTCCAAAGGTACTGGTGGCCGCCCTCTTGGTCGGGGGAATCCACCCAGCCCGGTCGAGCTCAATTCACTCGTGACCCTTCTGTCGGGTCTTTTCACGTGGAAACTCCAAGTTTCCCAGCAGGCTTTACGAATTTTTATCCTACCTCCACAGGTCCTTCTTGTGGTCCCAGAAAGATTTCTGGGATGATGCCACCAGCAAGGATGCCGACGGCAACCGTTCGGGTGTACGAACACGTACAACCCGATGGTCCCCGTACATTTTTCCATGAGACGTAAGTCTACTCTCCCAATGCCTCGGAAAAGTTTTTAGGATGACGCCATCGGCGAGGATGCCGGCGGTGGCTGTTCGGGTGTACGAACACGTACAACCCAACGGTACCCGTACGTTTTTCCGGGAGATGTAAGTCTACCCTCCCGATGCCCCAGAAAAGTTTCCAGGATGACGCCATCGACGAGGATGTCGGCGGCGGCCGTTCGGGTGTACGAACACGTACAACCCAACAGTGCCCATACATTTTTCCGAGAGACGTAAGTCTACTCTCCCGATGCCCCAGAAAATTTTTCGGGATGACGCCACCGGCAAGGAAGCCGGCGGTGGCCGTTCGGATGTACGAAACGTACAACACGACGATTTTTGTTTTCTCGGAAAATATAAGTCCTCCGTTAAATCCCATGCTTTTACAAACGTTAAGAGGAAAAGGGGTGGGGATACAGCCGGCAAGCCGTCGGCTGGCCGGTTCAAAGAACCGGCCCCTGTTTCCCCAAAAGCCCCATGGGCGCATGGAGGGGGGAAACAGCCGGCAAGCCGTTGGTTGGCCGGTTCAAGGAACCGGCCCCCGTTTCCCAAAGACCCCCATGGGTGCACATGGAGGGGGGAAACAGTCGGCAAGCTGCCGATTGGCGGGTTCAAGGAACCGGCCCCCATTTCCCCAATACCCCCATGGGTGCGCATGGAGGGGGGAAATAGCCGGCAAGCCGCCGACTGGCCGGTTCAAGGAACCAACCCCCGTTTCTAAAAACCCCCATGGGTGCGCATGGAAAGGGGGAAATAGCCGGCAAGCCGTCGGCTGGCCGGTTCAAGGAACTGGCCCCTATTTCCCCAAAATCCCCAGGGGAGCACATGGAGGGGGGAAATAGCCGGCAAGCTGTCGGCCGGCCGGTTCAAGGAACCGGCCCCCGTTTCCCAAAAACCCCCGTGGGTGTGCATGGAAGAGGGAAACAGCTGGCAAGCCGCCGGCTGGCCGGTTCAAGGAACCGGCCCCCATTTCCCAAAACCCCCCATGGGTGCGCATGGAAAGGGGGAAACAGTCGGCAAGCCACCGGTTGGCCGGTTCAAGGAACCAACCCCCGTTTCTAAAAACCCCCATGGGTGCGCATGGAAAGGGGGAAATAGCCAGCAAGCCGTCGGCTGGCCGGTTCAAGGAACTGGCCCCTATTTCCCAAAAATCCCCAGGGGAGCGCATGGAGGGGGGAAATAGCCAGCAAGCTGCCGGCCGGCCGGTTCAAGGAACCGGCCCCCGTTTCCCAAAAACCCCCGTGGGTGTGCATGGAAGAGGGAAACAGCCGGCAAGCCGCCGGCTGGCCGGTTCAAGGAATCGGCCCCCATTTTCCAAAACCCCCCATGGGTGCGCATGGAAAGGGGGAAACAGCCGGCAAGCCGTCGGCTGGCTGGTTCAAGGAACTGGCCCCTATTTCCCTAAAACCCCCATGGGACCGCATGGAGGGGGGAAACAGCTGGCAAGCCGCTGGCTGGTCGGTTCATGGACCCGGCCCCTGTTTCCCCAAAACCCCCATGGGCGCAAATGGGTTGGGAATGGCCATCGGTCAATTGGTACAAGTAGCCGATGGCTGGCTCCCCGAAAACCCATCTTTTTCTCCCCTATTCACCACCGGATCCAATATGGATCCCCGTTTTGTTCAATTCTCATTTGTTTACTGGATTCTTGTTTGTTTTCATCGGAAGGGATAAGGTTATCCCCCTAAATGCCCTGGAAAGTTTTCCAGGGTGAGGCCGTACGTTGCCGGATTGATTATCATGTTTTCCGTTTTAGAGCCGAAGAGAGGCCGGGAATGCCCAAGCTGTCTGGGGGTGCCTAACACCTTCCTCAACAGTACCCTGAGCCCTGTATCTAGTTCTCTCATGCTTTCATTTCAATTTTACGTCACCCATATGGTTTTATCGCTTCGATGGCGGAAGGACACTTTCCCATCCGGTTTTCCTTGTTTTCTACCCAAAAATAAGGTGGCGACTCTGTTCAACGAGCCATCAATCGCACGTGGTGATGTGCTCACACTAACACCTTTCAATTCTCTATACCTTGGCCCATCCACCGGCGGGGCCGGTGGAAACCCATGGGCCTTTGGCTGATAGCCAGATGAAAGAGAGGGCACAGATTTTTGGCGACTGCGCTGGGGCCTCACCTTCCATTGGCACATGGGAGCTAGAGGCACCAGAGCTCCCTCGCCGTTCTCCCAACCACCAATGAGACATGGTCTCGACCGAAGTAGCATTGTAGCCATTGCCGGTTAATTCAAAGAAAACGGCTAGGCAAGCCGATTCAGTCCGGTTAGGACAGTTGAGCTATTCCGCCAGCATGTTCCTCAAAGTCGTCGACAGAAGATCGAACCATCATCGCGCAGACCCAGAAGCTAATTGGCAGACGTGCCCCGTAACATTTTCAGTGCGAGGCATGTTGATTAAAGCTCTAGGGAAGAAGTTAAGGAAAGATAGAAGAAAATCCAAATGAGAACTCAAGGGAGGAGTGAAAATGAGCGGGAGGGATGAGGAAATCTCCAACGACCTCCCCTCTATTTATAGGAAAATAGGTCACCCGGATTTTGCGTGGTTGGAAGCGGCAACTGGTTCAAAAATCGGTTGCACAAAAATCAAGAAAGCTGAAATGATTCCTGACAACTTTTAAAAGGTACGGTCAAGGCACGGTAACCAAGAAAGTTGCACGGAAACCAGAAAAGATGAACAAAAATCGAGAAAAGTATAGAAGCACGCGAGGAATTTATCCGGTTGCCACCTCTCGCTAGGTGGCAACTGCGTGAATCGCCAGCTTGAAGGTAAAATCACAAAGGTACGACGTGACCATTCATTGTGTCTGTTGCAGCTTTTTCAATCATGTCACCAGCCGGTTGCCACCTCCTACTAAGCAGCAACCGCGTGAATAGCCGGCACGAAGGTAAAATCGCAAAGGTACGACATGACCACTGTGACAGTGGCAGCTTTTGAAAAAGCAACATATCACATCCTCAGCCTACAGGGCAGAGGTCCGAGAGGAGACGGTGCCCGGAGAACCTGTAGGGGGTCCGTGAAGATCTGTAGGGGGTCGTCGTCGACGGGGATCGGAAGTCCTCACTCCGACACGGTGAAAAGGAGTCGGGGCCCCGAGCTGCATTCCTCCTTCGGAACTAGTGGATGGTCGTTTCTCCCGAGGGTGTCAGCCTTCTTCCCAGAAAAGAACCGGTTGCCGCGTCAAGAGAGTCGGCTGCCAAGAAAACCATACGGGCTCAGCCCAAGGTAATTCTTTACTCACCTGCCGCCCCAGTTAGGATAGTCATCCTGGTAGTACCTCTGATCCCCAAAGCCTCAACCGCCGGCTTTGCGCCCACGATCGGCACTCCAGCCGACATGGCCTCTCTAGCGGCTGCAACACTGGCGCCACTCCAAGCACACCTGGCAAAACAGCTACTCACCAGGCCCTTCCCTCCGGCCTCACTCACTTTCGAACAACATAAAGGCAAGGGAATAGAACAGTTATCCACATGTACGGCTATAACCAGGTCGGGCCAGGTGTATCAGCCACAGTCGCGCCCCGGAGGAATCTCCATCCCGGGAATAGCAGGACGAACTTCAACCAATAACCGACCACCGGCTGCCACTTGAGCAGGGCCGGCAGTCGCCTCCTCAGCACCGGCCATCTAGTCGCGGTCACTCCCAGACCTGTCAATCTAGCTGCAAGGGATACGGGCTGACTTCTCCCTATGGGATTTGCTCCGATCCTCTACTGAGCACTGGGAAACTCTCCTCAAAGCACTACAGATAGCCAAAGTGGACCAAGGTCTCACTCTCGGGGCCATAGAAGGAATGGTGGCCACAGTAACGGTCCCCTCTTTCGTCTACTTCTTAGATCTAGACCTCTCACCGGCCGGGACCGACCACAACCTGTCCTTGTACATTCGGGTGCAATACAAGGACCTCTGTATCCCCATGGTAATGATCGACGATGGATTCGGGCTAAACCTATGCCCGCTACAAGTCCTGCACAAGCTGGGAATCAAAGGGCAAGACTTGCTCCCCACCGACCAGGTGATGAGAGGGTTCGATGGCACTCTGCACGAAGCCAAAGGCGAAGTCGTCCTCCCCCTCGTCATCGGACTAGCTGCCTTCAAAGTTCCTGTGCACGTGGTAGACATTCCCCCAAGCTACAATCTTATCCTGGGCCGCCCATTTCTCCACCAAAATTCCATTGTGCCTTCCACCCTTCATAGGATGCTTAAGTTCCTATGGAAAGGGGAGGTCATTGTCATACTGGCAGAAAATTACAACCACCCAGGACAATCTGTAGCAGCTGTGGCGTCATCCCGGACACCCCACCCGACACCGGAATCGGCTACCGCCTCACCTCCGGAATTCCAGAACCCAAATGGTTATGACTATCTTTCTAGACGAATGGAGCCTTGGGAGGACAACCCACAACTAGATCAAGAGCCAGAAGATGGCCTGCTGCAACTGTTCGAAGAATCTCCGGTGTGTACCGGGGACCCAACTCTTCACCGACCTCCCTCGCCAGTGCCAATCCAACAGGGAGGAACTTCGAAAACGGATGTAGCGTCCGACTGGTTTGTACAGGGAAAGGAGACGACAAGGTGCGCTCCTTCCCCCTATCCTTCAAACTAGCACAGCAGCACCCACCTGATGACCTAGGTGGGAACACTCCAGGTTTGCAGGTCATCAACATCAGAAGGCAAGCCTAATGGCTTCCGCGCGACTCACGCCGGAACCCGCTCCTTCAACAACAGGGCTTGGCATCCCATGCACAAGTGCGCCAGTAGCTGCGTCCTCAGTAGCCACTGACTTGGCAACCCGATCAAGTCAACCAGGACTTGGCAATCATACCAAGTCTCTCACTTGACACAGCAAACCACCAATCCCTCGGGCACCGGCCAGATCAGCCAGAAACCGTCAACCATCAATAAGGGCACCGCATCATGGAGTCAGGACAGCTAGCCTACTCAGTCTAGGCAACATCTTTCAAAATGCTGGCCAACACTCAGGGACAGAACTAGGGGCATTCTGCCCCTCCCCTCAAGCCAGTAAACAAGACCGACCTGTTGCATTCTCTTTCGAAACTCCACCCAGTTTCTGCCTCCCATCTACCTGGTAGCCAGTTCCTCCCACCAGGGCAGAGCTAGGGGCATTCTGCCCCTCACTCTCTGTGGATTCTTGGCGGCCAGATCAACTGATGGGGCCCGACGACACAATACCTCGGGAAGACGAGCACGGCAAGTCCATTATCATCCCCTCTAAAGCATTTTCGGGGTCCGTCACTACCTCGAACTGGCAGCCGGTTCACCTACCTGGCACCCAGCCAGAAAACCACGGGCACCGCTCCTGCCCAAACCATCATCCAGCACCCTTCCAGCTTGAAAGTCAACAAGCTGCTAGAGATGCTGACGGCCCGTGGTTTTCTAGCCAAGAATCCCAAGAAGAAGACCCGTGGGTTCAACCACCTGAGACTACAGGCATAGCATCCATGGATGAAATTGAACTTGTAAACCTTGGGGATGAGCAACACAGAAAAGAAACGAAAATTAGCAAAGAGGTTCCCGAGCCCTACCGACAACAACTCCTCACACTCCTGCGTGAATTTGTGGTGTTTGCATGGGATTATGAAGACATGCCTGGTTTGGATTAACGGGTAGCAATCCATCGACTACCCCTCAAACCAGAGGCCCGACCTGTGAAACAAAAAGCTAGACGGATGAGACAGGAATGGGCCTAGAAGCTGAAGGAAGAAGTCCACAAACAGTTGAATGTCCGGTTCCTCCAGCCTGTCTTCTACCTAGAATGGGTGGCAAACATGGTACCCGTCCCAAAGAAAGATGGGCGGGTACGCATGTGCGTCGACTACTGGGACCTCAACAAAGCCAGCCCCAAGGACG
>JAMKPZ010001510.1:0-20329 GCA_024699675.1 Amphibolis antarctica | reverse complement strand
ATTCTTTTACTCAGTTTTCTTATCTTCTATTTTGTAATAGAGAAGAACAAAAAAAAAAAAAAAAAAAGAGAAGAAGAAAAGTCAGCGGTTAGAATACCTCTTCAACAGAAAAAAGAGAGAAAGGAAAAGAACAAAAAAACAAAACAAAAAAACAAAACGAAAAAGAGAAAGGAAAGAAAAAAAAAAGAGAGAGAAAAAGGAAACGAAAAAACAAAAGAAAAAAAAGAGAGAAAAAGAAAAGAAAAAGAAAAGAAAAAGAAAATTTACTTATTGCTGAGTCCTGAAAGCATATGGACTCCTGTGTAAGGGAAGGGTAGATCTTAGGATTCCGCCATCTATTGGCAGTCCAATACCTGGCTTGTCGCGATTGACCAAGTATCCCCTTCTTTCAGGGCTTGGCAATCCATCAAAGTCCGCCAATACAATCGGCTTCTCCTTTTTTTCTCTTATCCTAGGGCTTGACATCCCAGCTAAGTCGTCAACATTGGGCTTGGCATCCCGCTGAAAGTCGCTTCCAACCCCGGGTTCTAATGCCCACATTTTCGGAACCCGCATGATCCTACCCATCATTTCTACAACCCCAAAGCGAACTAGTGAGGATGAATCAGCATGACTATGGGTAGAAGGACAGCTCTCGGATCTCTCCTCTCGACCCGTCTTTATCGCCTAAGGGTCGCTTCTGCTAGACAAGGGAACTACGTTTGCAAACTCACATGCATGAATGTCCAAGCAGTTATCTCTTAACGTGAGGTGAGCCACCTTTCATTCCCCTACAGGTCCAGATAGCACGATTGGGTCGGAACAGCTACCTTGCGCAAACTCCAATAAGGGCACCCACTTGAAAACCCCTATACAGAAGCAACGAAACAAAATGCCAGAAAAGGAGTCACTAGAAAATGTCACGACCTTTCTACGCAACACAACATCGATATCCATGGATAAGGGGAAGGGAAAACACTCCTTCCCCACCTTTGGAACTAACGTATAATCAAGCGTCTAGGCGAAATAACCGGTTGCCAGGAAAGATCAGCCGGCCACCGTCACCATTACCCGAGGATGTTTGACTCCTCAACACAACCCAAGTCAGAACGTCAACTATCCCAAGCGAAGGTGAGGAAAGTTCGCCCATGCACGCCAGCTCAGACCGTTGGACGCTTAGACCACAACCCGTGCAAGACAAGATGATGCGCGGAAAAATTAGCCGGTTGCCCGGTAAAATGACCGGCCACCGCCACGAGTACCTAGTTACGATCGACTCCTCAACATACCTCGAAAACCGTACTTAGATGTATGGATCGAGCATTTAACCGGCCCGCCACAGGCTAATCGGTAAGAAAACCCAGTTGCGGGCACCCCGAAAACCATACCTAGACATATGGATCGGGCGTCTAACTGGCCCGCCACCAGCAAACTGGTAAGGAAACCCGGTTGGCGGCACCCCGAAAACCATACTTAAACGTATGCATTGGGTGTTTAACCGGCCCACCAACGACAAACAGGTAAGAAAACCCGGTTGCCAGCACCCAGAAAACCATACTTAGACGTATGGGTCGGGCGTTTAACCAGCCTGCCACCGGCAAACCGGAAAGAAAACCCGGTTGCCGGTACCACGAAAACCATACTTAGACGTATGGATCAGGCTTTTAACTGGCCCGCCACCAGCAAACCGGTAAGAAAACCCAGTTGCCGGCACCCCGAAAACCATACTTAGACGTATGTATCGGGCGTTTAACCGGCCCGCCACCAGCAAACCGGTAAGAAAACCCAGTTGCCGGCACCCCAAAAACCATACTTAGACATATGGATCGGGCGTTTAACCGACCCACCACTGGCAAACCAGTAAGAAAACCCAGTTGCCGACACCCCGAAAACCATACCTAGATGTATGGGTTGGGCATTTAACCAGCTTGCCACCGGCAAACCGGTAAGAAAACCCGATTGTTGGTACCCTGAAAACCATACTTAGACATATGGATCGGGCGTTCAACTGGCCCGCCACCGACAAACTGGTAAGAAAACTTGGTTGCTGGCACCCCGAAAACCATACTTAGACGTATGGATCGGGCGTCTAACCGGGTCGCCATTGGCAAACCGATAAGAAAACCTGGTTGCTGGCACCCCGAAAACCAAACTTAGATGTATCCATAGGTCAAATCTAAGGGTTCAAACCTCTGGGGCTCAAATCTCCGGGGGTCGGTTCTCTGGCACTCCCGTCTCCATAGGTCACGAGCTCGCTCCCACCGCTCTATCCAGTCAACTAGCCGGATCAACCGATCTTCTCGGCTCAACAGTCAGATAATGACTTCATCTTGAGCATAGAGATGGTCTAGCGATGCGCGCAAATCCTCGGCATAATCCGAGTTCAGAGAAGTTCCACCGGTAGACAAGGAAGCAGAAGCAGGAGCAGGAGGACGGCGCCTGGTTGACCACCTACCGGATGACGAGCTAGACCGCTTAGAGGCAAGCCTCTCGTACCGACCCAAGTCGATTGATGTAATGGGCCGGATCTGGAGCGGAACCCTCTGCCGGCCTCCGGTTGAGATACGGAGGAAGTGGGCCAGCTCCACCATCGCCTCCCCAAAGAGCAACTGGCTAGGAGGCCGCCGGAATGGGAGAATCACGCCACGCATCTGGCGCCGAACCGCCGTCGCCCAGTTCACCTGGCAACCCGTTACCACCACGAAAGTCGCAAGGTAAGTCGCCACGCTAATTTCGTCCCAATGCCCCCCTTTCGGGAGGATTATGTTGTTGAGGACAAAGGAGAAGAGCTGGGCGACCGGGTTCAAGTCCCGAGCCTTAACGATCTGTTGGTCAAAATCGGCATTCGCGGCAACTGCCGCATTGATGTCGTCGATGCTCCAGGGATTGTTTAACAAGGGGGAGAAAATGTCCAAACCAGTAAAGCGGAGTCCCAACACCTCGAACAGGAGCGCATCGGAGAATTCCATCGGTCCTGACTGGAGGCTCAGATAAAGCTGCGACTCCACCTCCGATAGGTTGGAGTACATCTCGGCCACCAAGCCGGGGACGGTCTCGACTCGGCGGAAGTCCCGGACGAAAGGAAGCAAGCCCTGCTTGGCAAACAGCTGCTCCACCTCCGGTAATCGGTCGAACTTCGCCGGCCTCCCATGTAACACCGTCTTTACGGCCAAGCGGCCGTCGACGGGGGATGCCAAATCCTGATCGGTTTCGAGGGGAGCCACGCCGTCAGCCGCCGCCTCCTTAGAACCGGTCGGAGTCTGATACCAAGGGAGTGCCAGCCGGACCGATCCCGCCTCTGAAGCCACGTCATCAGGAATCTCGAACGGTCCTGATGGAGTTCCGGCAAGATGCTGTTACCAGTCCACGGTGGCCTTGCGACGCATCCGGCGCCGCAAGCTTTGAAGGGGGGCATCCGCTGAAGCCTCACCTTCCATTGACACACGGGAGCTAGAGGCACCAGTGCTCCATCGCCATTCTCCCAACCACCAATGAGACATGGCCTCGGCCGAAGTAGCGTCGCAGCCGTTGCCAGTTAATTCAAAGAAAACGGCTAGGCGGGCCGATTCGGCCTGGTTAGGACAGTTGAGCTGTTCCGCTAGCATGTTCCTCAAAGTTGCTGGTAGAAGATCGAACCATCGTCGCGCAGACCCAGAAGCTGATTAGCGGACGTGCCCCATAACATTTTTGGTGCGAGGCATGTTGATTAAAGCTCGAGGGAAGAAGTTAAGGAAAGATAGAAGAAAATCCAAACAAGAACTCAAGGGAGGAGTGAAAACGAGCGAGAGGGATGAGGAAATCTCCAACGACCTCCCCTCTATTTATAGGAAAATAGGTCACCCGGATTCCGCGTGGTTGGAAGCGGCAACCAGTTCAAAAACCAGTTGCACAAAAATCAAGAAAGCTGAAATGATTCCTGACAACTTTTAAAAGGTACGATCAAGGCATGGTAACCAAGAAAGTTGCACGAAAACCAAAAAAGATGAATGAAAATCGAGAAAAGTACAGAAGCACGCGAGGCCTTCGTCTGGTTGCCACCTCCTGCTAGGCGGCAACCACGTGAATAATCGGCTTGAAGGTAAAATCACAAAGGTACGACGTGACCATTCAATGTGTCCGTTGCAGCTTTTTCAATCATGTCACCAGCCGGTTGCCGCCTCCTACTAAGCGGCAACCGCCTGAATAGCCAGCTCGAAGGTAAAATCGCAAAGGTATGACATGACCACTATGACAGTGGCAGCTTTTGAAAAAGCAACGTATCACATCCTCAGCCCTGAGGCAGCAACCCACGTCACCAACCGGATGGAATGTAATATCACGAAAAGTATGACGTGACTATTCATGACAACTTTTAGAAAAGAAACACGTGAAGCCTTTACATCACATCACGGTGGCCGGCTCCCACAAGGTGATTTCCGCGTAATCAGCTGTTCAAGATCTAAGACGCGGGGAGATATGGCCCAACCTTCGGGCACGATATGCGAACACCTTCCCCCTCATTACCCGGTCACCGGCACCCGCAAGATGGCTGTCGTGCAACCAACCGGCTAGCGATATGGCATCCCCTGGTCAAGTGACCGAGGGTGTAAGCCCGATTCTATTGTCCGACCTACAATGGATAATTCACAAAAGCGTCAAATCTCGCATGACTTACCGTCTACGCATGGAGGGTCATTCAACCCTAGGATGTCGGTTTCCTTCCTCAAAAGTCATACAACCTCGCCTAAGGAGGGGCATTCTATTGACCCCATGCTTAAAGGGGGATGGAGCCGGCTTGCCGCTAGCAAGCCACTTCAAGGAAGCGACACCCGGACCCCTAAAAACCCACATTTGGTGAAAAGTTGGGGGGTTGGAGCCGGCTTGCTGCCGACAAGCCACTTCAAGGAAGCGGCACCTAGACCCCTAAAAACCCACATTTGGTGAAAAGTTGGGGGGATGGAGCTAGCTTGCCGCCGGCAAGCCGCTTCAAGGAAGCGACACTTGGACCCCTAAAAACCCACATTTGGTGAAAAGTTGGGGGGATGGAGCTGGCTTGCTGCCGGCAAGCCACTTCAAGGAAGCGGCACCTAGACCCCTAAAAACCCACATTTGGTGAAAAGTTGGGGGGATGGAGCCAGCTTGCAGCTGGCAAGCCACTTCAAGGAAGCGGCACCCGGACCCCTAAAAACCCACATTTGGTGAAAAGTTGGGGGGATGGAGCCGGCTTGCCACCGGCAAGCCGCTTCAAGGAAGTGGCACCCGAATCCCAAAAATCCACATTTTTGTGCGAATGTTCGGGGGACCAGCCGGCTTCTGCCTGCCACGTAGCGGCTGCCGGTTGGCTACCCAAGAAGGCAGACCAAATCAATCTGAGAAATACTCTGGCATTTAACCACGTAAATCTCGCAAATCCTTCAATTACGTGGACCGCGTAATCAAGCCCAAATCACGCCGCCTTCCATCTTCGGGTGCCCCCAAAGAAGGAAGGCAACCCCTTATAAAAGGAGAGCCCCCCCCCCCACATCAAGAGGATGATTTCGGAAGGGCGGGATTTTCTGGGAAGAAGGCTGACACCCTCGGGAGAAACGACCATCCACCGGTTCCGAAGGAGGAAAGTAGCTTGGGGCCCCGACGCCTTTTCGCGGTGCCGGAGCGAGGACTTCCGATCCCCATCGACGACGACCCCCTACAGGAAAGTCCTACCTTCGCCACTTTACGTATGTTTTTACGATGCTCCGTCGAACCCTGACCACATAACACCTTTCCCGTGTAAGTGAACGGTTGGACGACGGACCCGGGTATCATTCCTTCGGAAACACGTCCGAAGGTACCGATGGCCGCCCTCCTAGCAGGGTGAATCCACCTAGCCCAGTCGAACTCAATTCACTCGTGACCTTTCTATCGGGTCTTTTAACGTGGAAACCCCAAGTTTCCCAGCAGGCTTTACGAATTTTTACCAGATCTTTACGGGTCCTTCTCGAGGTCCCAGAAAGGTTTCTGGGACGACGCCACTAGCAAGGATGCTGGCAGCGGCCGTTCAGGCGTACGAACACGTACAACCCGACGGTCCGCGTACGTTTTTCCGGGAGACGTAAGTCTACTCTCCCGATGCCCCAGAAATGTTTCCGGGACGATGCCACCGGCAAGGATGCTGGCGGCGGCCGTTCGGGTGTAAGAACACGTACAACCCAACGGACCCCGTACGTTTTTCCGGGAGACGTAAGTCTACTCTCTCGATGCCCCGGAAAATTTTTTCGGGACGATGCCACCGGCAAGGATGCCGACAGCAGCCGTTCGGGTGTACGAACACGTACAACCCGACGGTCCCCGTATGTTTTTCCGGGAGACGTAAGTCTACTCTCCTGATGCCCCGAAAAAGTTTCCGGGATGATGCCACCAGCGAGGATGCCGGCGGCGGCCGTTCGGGTGTACGAACACGTACAACCCAACGGTCCCCGTACGTTTTTCCGGGAGACATAAGTCTACTCTCTCGATGCCCCGGAAAAGTTTTCAGGATGACGCCACTGGCGAGGATGCCGGCGGCGGCCATTCGGGTGTACAAACACGTACAACCCAATGGTGCCCATACATTTTTCCGGGAGACGTAAGTCTACTCTCCTGATGCCCCGGAAAAGTTTCCGGGATGACGCCACCGGCAAGGAAGCCAGCGGTGGCCGTTCGAGTGTACGAAACATACAACCCGACGGTTTCCATTTTCTAGTTCTCTCATGTTTTCATTTCAATTTTACGTCACCCATATGGTTTTATCGCTTCGATGGCGGAAGGACACTTTCCCATCTGGTTTTCCTTGTTTTCTACCCAAAAATAAGGTGGCGACTCCGTTCAACGAGCCATCAACCGCACATGGTGATGCGCTCACACAAACACCTTTTGAATTCTCTGTACCTCGGTCCATTTGCCGGCAGGGCCGGCGGAAACCCATGGCCTTCCGGGTGATAGCTGGATGAAAGAGAGGGTACACTCGCCTTCTGCGCCCTCTTCCGGTAGGCGACAACTAGAGGCGTCAAGATCCCCACACTGCTCCGACAGCCACCACAAAGAAAGAGCATCAGTGGAAGAAGAGTCACACCTACTGTCCATAAGTAGGTAAGAAACCTGTAAACAGACGGCCTCCATGCAGTCAGGGCAAGCGAGCTCCTTCGTCGGCAGATCCTCCACAAGGTGTCACCACCACCACCGACGGAGAAGAGGAAAAGAAGAAATTGGAAAGGAGTAGAGCGCTGTCGCTATGGCCAAAGGGAGAAGAGTGTCATGGGAGATGACATGCCGTCGCCACCGAAGGAAGAAGATCACCGCGGGAGACAACACGCCACCCCCGAATGGAAAAGAGCATCGCGGGAGGCCGCAATGCTGCCATAGATGAGGAAGGAAGAGAAAATGAGAAGGCTAGAAGGGTGCGCCTTGGCTTACAAGAGGAATGAGAGCCTTGGGTGCTCTCACACCCCTTTTTATAGGAGAAAATCGACGTGACGTGACACAAAAAAAATGCCTGCATATGACCACCCAACTGTCAGCACCCACATGGTGGCTATCGGTTAAACAACCGGCCAAGCAAAAATTGAGGGAAGGTGATGCGACAACTCGCTACGCTGACAACCATGCAGAAATCCAGACCACGGATGTGACACGTGCTTGCACGAGGTTAATGTCCGCTGGTTAATGGCAGGGAGAACTTTCCAACTCACCACCCAGTAGGCTGGCTCGTCCAAGGTGGCTTCCGGTTAGAAAACCGAAAGTGTAAGTCCATCCCCATTTCAGGCATCTTCTGGTTAGGCAACCAAAAGTTTAAGTCCACACCACCATGGCAACTCTCGGTTAAGATGTCAAGAGTATAAGTCCAGTCATCTCGATTCAGAGTGCATCTTCTCTGAACTTCTCAAGACTTTTCCTAACGCACCTTCCAGGAAAGTCTATTTCATAACGAGCGATGGATATTCACAAAGTATGAAACCTTGCATTATTTATCATTTACACATGGGGGGGTCCATCCCAGGATCACCCGAAGAAGGAAGGTGATTCGCTATATAAAGGACCACTTTTTCAAGATTCTGAAGGAGGAGCACTACTCGGAGCCTCGATGCCCTCTCACCGCACCGGAGCGAGGACTTCCGACTGCCAGCACCGACTCACTGCAGGTAAGCTCCCTCTTTCTATGCCATCATACGTATGATTTAGCCTCATTTTCTCAAGCCCTGACCGTACTGAACATTTTTTTCTCCACGCAAGGGGAAAGTTCGGAGGACATGCCCGGGTGTCATTCCTTCGGATACACTTCCAAAGGTACCGGTAGCCTCCCTCTCGACTAGGTGAATCCACCTGGTATGATCGAGATCAGTTCAATCGTGACCCCTTCATCGGGTCTTTTTACATGGAAACTCGCATTTTCTTACGTGTTCTACGAACGCATCGTAGAGTTTTCCCCTGTCCTTTTCCTTTGAAATGACTGGCCACTATCAGACGCATCGTCTCTGCTTAGAGATGGCCGTCACCCCGAAGGTGTTCGCCTCTCCCATCTCTCGAGACTAGGTGTAGAAATCTCTACACCCGGAAGTTGAGGTGGCACACCAGGTGAACATCCGATCCCAAACCCGGATGTCCGGTAGGTCGACGAGTGGACCCAGAAAACCTCTGGCTTTTCAGCCAGAAGTCCATTGTAGGGGCTATGACGTCTATATTCACGTTTTCATTTATTTCTCGCTTACGTCGCCGGGAGAGGCAAAGCTACCCTCCCGATGCCCCAGAAAGGCTTTCGGGATGAGGCCATCGGCATGCACCATTGCCGATGCCGGTCGTCCGAGCGTATGAGTATGTACAGCCCAACAGTTCCCCCCTTACTAGGAGGAGCAAAGCTACCCTCCCGATGCCCCGAAAAGGCTTCCGAGATGAGGTCGTCGGCATGCATCCTTGCCAACGCTGGCCATCTGGGTGCATGAGCATGTACACCCCAACAGCTTCCCTTTTATCGGGAGGAGCAAAGCTGCCCTCCCGATGCCTTGGAAAGGCTTTCGAGATGAGGTCACGGGCATGCATCCTTGCCGATGTCGGCCATCTAGGTGCACGAATATGTACACCCTGACGGTTCTCAATTACCAGGAGGAGCAAAGCTGCTCTCCTGATCCCCTAGAAAATCTTTTAGGATGAGGCCAGGTTGACTATCGTGGTTTTCCGTTTTAGAGCTGAAGAGAGGTCGAGATTACCCAGGCTGTCTAGGGGTGCCTAACATCTTCCCTAACAATACCCTGAGTCTCATATCCAATTCTCTCATGTTTCACATAGCGTTACACGATTTTATGTCATTCCTATGGTTTTATCGTTTCGGTGGTGGAAGGACACTTCTCCATCTGGTTTTCCTTGTTTTCTACCCAAAAATAAGGTGGCGACTCCATTTAACGAGTCATCCGCCCTACGTGGCGAAGCGCTCACACAAACACCTTTCAATTCTCTGTACCTCGACCCATCCGCCAGCTCTACCAGCGGAACCCCATGGGCTTCTGGGTGATAGCCGGATGAAAGAGAGGGTACACATAATGTCTATTTGCTCAGACATTTCCTCTTTCAACATTTCTTCAATTGGTATTTCACATATTTCAACATGATCTAATTCTTCTTATTTAAATCCTCATCTATTTTAAAATTTTTGATTAGATTAACTTTAAAATTTTTAAATTGAAGCTCTTTAAAATTTTTCTTGACTCCACTGAAAATATTCAATTCTAACTTTTGATCACACCAAACTAATTCCATCCAACCATTTCTACAACTTATGCAAGCATCAGCTATAGCTAAAAATGGCCTTCCTAAAATAATTATAGCTTGATCTTGATTTATATTTGAAGCATTTGTTTCCATTATAGTAAAATCAACAGGGTAGACAAATTCCATATTCCTTACTAAAATATCTTCCACTTTCCTAAAGGTATTCTTATAGATTTATCTACTAGCTAAATAACTGTTCTAGTAGGTTTGATATTATCCAATTTTAACTTCTCATAAATAGAATTAGGCATGACATTAATTCCAGCTCCTAAGTCTATTAACACTGTATTAAAATAACAATATCCTATATAATAGGAAATAACTGGAGTTCCTGGATCATTTAATTTTTCAGGTACAGGATTAATTAACAGAGAGCTTACCTCTTTAGCTAAAAATGCCTTTCTTAATATTTTCTTTGTTCTATTCTTGGTACAAAGAGTTTTAAGATATTTGGCATAAGAAGGAACCTGTCTAATAATTTCCAACAATGGTATATTGACTTTAATTTTCTCAAATACTTTATTGATTTGTTCCAATTCTTGATCCTTAACATTTCTCATTCTATGTGGAAATGGAAAATGATTTTCATTTGTTAACTTATCTCCATTTTTAACATCTTTCTTAATAATTTTGTTTTTGATTTCTTTACTATTTTCAGATTCTTTACTATTTTCAATTTTTGTATTGTCCTCTAATTCATCATTGAATTTGTTTTCTGGACTAGATTCTACATTAGTTTCCTCTTTCTTTGTGAAATTGTCATTAATTTGTTCTTCTTTATCATCTTTTTTAGGACCTTCATAAGTTACACCAGATCTTAATATAATACTTACATCCTTTGATTCTTCTTTTGACACATTATCTGGTTCAGATAGATTAGAATCAGATGAATTTCTTAAAAACAAATCTATTGATCTTTGAATTTCATCCAATCTTTCCATATGATTAAATGCAGTTGAATCACTATACTGATTTTCTTCCATTACATCAAATGGTTGTATATTCTCATATGTAAATAACATATCTCCTAATGAGTTCACATCTTGATAAATTTGATTTTCATTTGACCAATTTAGATTATTACTATTTCTATACTCATTTAACATCTTACTGTCTTTAGTCTGTTGTATTGATTCATTAACTCTATTCAACAATTGTTTAATTCCCAATGATAGTTTTCAATTAACATAATTCTGATTAATTCTAGCGGTCATTGGCAAATTATCATTAAGATTTGTTAAACCTGTATTAATTCCTTTAACATTCTAATCCTCTTGTAAGATTGACTAGTTTAAATAATTATCATTTTCTAATTCATTCAATCTGTTACTCTCTTCAATATTTCGCATTGATTCACCTATTTTATCCATTAACTGTTGTATTTGTAATGATATGTTTAATTGATAATTTTGATTTTCATTCATATGATTATACTTTGAATAATAATTTTGCATTCTTAAATTGTCATTACATTCCCATAAATTAGAATTTTCATTCCAGTTATAATTATTTTGAGAATTAACATTAAGTCCTAAAACATGTTGTGAAGAGTAATCATTAAACTCCATAGGTGAATAATCTCCTCTAACATTATTAGAATAATTATAATCCTCATAACTAATTCCTGGAACAGCAAAAAGCAACACCAATTCCAAGAAATTAAGCAGTCCCCATCAACAGCACCAAAAACTTGTCTTGCTCCTACACAACATGTGTGACTAAATTCTTGTAAAAATTGAGTGTGCGAAATATTTTAATTTCACCGCAAGTGCACGGGTTCAGATGTAATTAGTGTGCAAGTACGGGTTTGTCCACAAGGATCGGTTTTGCTTGGAGTTTAGCTAAATTTGTGTATTCAATTAATGGAACAAGTAATTATATTTCTTTTAGGCAATGTCACAGTTGCTCTATTCCAATTAATCGCTAGGATGCTCTTTAAATACTTATTAAATTGTACATTCTAGAGAATTTTTCATTAACTATAATTTCTTCACCACTTAGAATATTTTGAATTTTAAAATTAGTCTTTTAGTAAATGATTCAAATTTTGCACTAAAAGACTCTATCCAATGAATTTTACTTTCAAATATTTCATTCTTCCTAAGTCTTAACATTATACACTTCAGTTTGCATGTAATTTGTCATTTTGCGTAGGAAGGCACTAAACCCTTGAGGTAGCTCGTGGGTAAATGTCTTTACACTCGAACTTACTCAAGGGTTGTGTGATAAAAGTGAGTTTCAGATGTTTAAATAGTATAATTTGAATTAGCTGAAACTTCTAAGAGTTATATACTTATATTTTTGGTCTTTTTAAATATCTTAAAACATAACAAACAACATAATGCATGAGACACAACACAATACAAATAACTTGTAGAAATAAAATGCAACATTCAACATTACACTAAACATGAAATCATTCTCTAAATATCGTAACCGAGTTGATAAGATGGGTGTTTGTAAATTTGAGTGTAAATATAAAGGAAAAGTAGAAATAAAGGAAAAGGAAAAGGAAAGAACACCTAATGCTTCATTGTAATTTCTTCCTTCAAAACTTGCTCAAGCTAGGAACTTCACTTTGTCTTTACTTTTGGTCCACCAGGTCATCAATCTGACAAGCCTTCCTTTCAACCTTGAAATGAGATTTTGGGCGTTACTTCGCAATTACACCATAGAACAGAGGAGGAAGCAGCTGGCACCGAGAGTCTCCCCTTCAAGGATATGTTTAGGTTGAGAAAAGAATAGCAAATACACTAAGGAAGTGCTTGGAGAAGAGGAGGTCATCAATCTCCTCTCGAAAGAAGTGAGTGGGTGGAAGATGGAAGGTGGAGAATGCCCTGTGAGTGGTGATTTGAGGAAGAAGAGGAGCATAGTTTCATGGCTACGGGACTATTTTATAGGTTGAAGGAGTGGCAGTTCACGAGCTAGTACTTAACAAGGATGTGGTGCACATCTGAACGTGTGAGATTCTTCCATGCAAGCCCACTTCTTTACCCCGTCCGTCCACGTTCTCCATGGTTGAGCTTCAGCTAAATTAAATTTCTCAAATCTACTCTTATTCAAATTTCCCTACAATTACTCATCAAATTTCCCTACAAATACTTAAGGAATACCTTTCGTGAAACACATCATATTACAGGAGAAATAATTCATAATATTTAAATCTTAACTATAATTGTAATCGCTATTACATCAATGAAATTCATCGCACAGAATAAGTAGGGCACAAGCTCGAGGGTAATCCAGTTTACCCTCGCGTAAGTTCGTGAGTAAACGTCTTAACCCTTAAACTCTGCACTTAGACATAAATCACAATTTTTTTCTGTGAATTAATCATTTTACCAGCAACCTAAGGAGTTAATTATCAATCATTCATTCCCTTTTCAGTAGGTAATCACCACAAATATAATTCACGACTTAAAACTTAATTCATGCATCATTAAAATGAATAAACATGCATAATGCTCAAAAGTATAGTTAACCTTGTAGTCATCATTACTTAATGCAAAATGCAACTAAAACTCATTAAAACGCATGAATTAATATCCATAAAATGCACACTTTTGAGTTTGAATAGTATGCTTACCCTTTCTTGATGTAGGTTGGTTTTCAATTACTAGAAAGTTTATGGGATAGATAAACTCCTTAATCTTAATTAAAATATCCTCAATGACTCCTAGGGGTGTCCTAATAGAACAGTTTACTAATTTGATCAGAATTTTGGTAGGTTACAAGCCATTTAGTCCTAGATCTATGTAGACACAAGATGACATAACTTTCACACCAGCCCCTATGTCAATCAAAATGTCTATCTCCTATGGTACACTCAATAGTGGGTGTACCTTGATCACTATATTTTTGAGGGATTAGATCAGAAAAATAATGGCATCTTGGGCTTCAGCTAAAAATACTCTCTTAGGTAACCTAGTCTTTCTCTTCTTAATGCACATGTCTTTTAAAAACTTAGCAAAGGCAGGGACTAGACTAATGGCATCTAATAACGATAAATTAATTCTAACCTACTCAAAAATCTCCCTAATTTTATCCAAAGGTAAGTTTTTAGATTCATTGTTTCTTAATCTATTAGGAAAAGGAGTAGTAGTTTGTTTAATGTGTTCATTATCCTCATTCACTACAGATTGTTCTTTATCATTCATTTGATTTTTATCAGTTTCAGAACTAACTAACCCTTCACTAATTGATTCAAAAACACATAAAGCAAGTGAAGGTTCAGAAATTTTAATAGGTTTAGACATGATTTTTCTAGATCTTAAAGTAGCACATGCATTAGAAAATTTTTTAGAATCATGCACTTTAGAAAATTTAGACAGTTCAGATACAAAACATGGCTACTTTTTACTTAACAGATATTCTCGTTCAAGCTCTAATTCATGAAAAGAAAGTTCAGCCTCCTTAGTTGCATGATTAAGATCATCATTTGAATCAAAATTAATTTCAACATGCATTTCAACAAATTCAGTTAATTTAAGTGCAGAAATACATGTAGCAGAATTGTTTTTAGATGTATAAGTAAATGCATAGGTGTGTGCAATAGATTCAACTGGATTTCTAGTCATTTTAGTAGGGTAGGATAGTTCATTAATGCTAACATTCCTTACAAGATCATGTGAATTAAAAACACGACAATTTTCAGTATTATGATCTTGCATTAAACAGATTGAACATTCAAATTCAGAAATTTCAGAGCAAAAACTATCTCTATCCATTGTAAATAACTTCACATAAATAAATTCAAACACACCTACTCCCAAATCAGTAATTTCTTTTAGATTTTCTCAAATTATAGGGAAGATCTGTAAGAGAAAATATGTTAGAAAACTAATTAAAGGAGAGTTTGCACTAACTATGCTATATAGAAATTCTAAAAGAATTATAACACAGTAAGAAATTAAATCAATGATAACAACTAATATCTATAGCAACAGACAAACAAATCAAGGAATCAATGAATGAATTAATTAAAAAAAGAAGATATCACTACTGTGTAAAATAAAAACTTGACACATAATGCAGGAAATAAAACAATGCAAAAGAATAGTAGATTTATGCATCTTTAAAAATTCAAATAAAAATTTATAAAATTCTGACAATAATGTTCAAATACTCAAAAGAATTCTAAACTAATGTAGATTCAAGGAAAAATAACACTACAATATGCTCTCTATTGAAATAATAGCAGATTCATTTTTGTTAAAGTTTATAAAGAAAAATGGAGAATTTGAACAGATATCTATTTAGATCTCCAAATGAACGGAAACAAATTACAACATTTTACTAAGAAAACATAAAAGCATATTTACAGTATTAACAAAATTTACAAAAACTTGCATATAATGCAACACATTATGGCCCTAAAGCTCCCTAGTAATGGTGCCAAAAACTTATAGGGTGGATCTTGTTGTTGTCATTGAAATTGTATTAAATGACCACAAGAGTAGTGTAGTTCAAACGTTTTGAGACAAAGATTAAATTTTATTAATATTTAATTTTAAAAATGAAATTTATGACTCATTTTTATTTTAAATTCCTCACTTTCTAATTTTTAACTTTTAATCATAGGAAAAATTAATATTTCCCCTTCTCCTGATGGATTTGCGTTCCGTTTTAAATAATCAAACCAAACTTGTTTATACACAAATTCTTTTAAATTAATTTAAAAACTGAAGATTAAAATTTCAGTAAATTAGAATGATCGGTCCATGTTATATATTCAAATGAGTTAATCACAAATATATCCCAAAAATAAAGCCAATATTGTTTCAAGTGTTCGATGTAGAAGTTTAAGAACAAATGAAGTCAACTATATATAATTAACGAAGAAAAACCTAAACCTAAATAGATTAATGTGCTAATTTTGTTGGGATGATTTGCAAACGATCCGGTTAATCATAGTGTTCGCTCAGGTTGCACCCGTTTATCTTAGCTTTCTCTGGAACTCGGACTTTTGCAAACAATCCAATTAATCAGAGTGTTGAGTCTGGTCAATGGATTGATTATTTTTGACAGGTTTTGCGTCTCTCGGTCTGCTTGCTGAACTCACCATCAGCATATATTACGTAAGTTGTTTTCCCTCATTTATTCTATAAAGCATGCACGTAAGGATCTACTAATTAATATCCTTGCATATGTAAGAATTTTCCCGTGGTACGAAAATTAAAAATTTATGGAAATTAGCAAGAAATCGGCAACATCTACTAATTTCAAGGTTATTAATTAGAAGCACAGCTTCTGTGTTCGCGTTGTTTCATTCTTGAAAATCTCATATGGAATAAAACTTAATTTTACATAATAATTAATACATCAGTAAAAATAAGAAAATGAACAAGACATGGGTGTCATGGTTTCCGCCTCATGTCCTCCCCCATCCATGTCCAAGTTCGTCGAGCAGTGCCATCCACTTAATCCCGCAAAAACGTAAGCCATATAGAAATACCAGCCATCGATCATAACAGAAAAGAAAAATCCCAAGTTATGATACCACCTACGAGCAACCCATCACCGTAGATACCTATGCTATCCAATCTGTCACTATTCTAATATTGTCCATCAATATGGATTAAGGAATTCGTCGCAATATAATATAACTACGCCACTTATTATGATAAATGTTTATGACATACATATAGTGACGACTTTTTAACCTATAGTTACGAATAATTCGTCACTATATATATAGACCATATTTGATATAATGAACAGCTACGCTTTACTATTGTTTGTAGAACACAAAAATACACCTAAATGGCCTCGTTGAGATTGAGAGAAAATCTAGAGGATTGCCCGGCAGCCTCGCAGGGAATGTACGCCTGTTGCTGCTTATTACTGTCCACTCCCGCATCTTTTTCTCGCAGCGCCAACTGCATTAATTGCATCAGTTAATTCCTTTCTGGGTTATCCTCAACCCAGTTGAGTGAAGAAAATGATCGATCTAGCTAGTAATTATAAGACACGAACGTATAAAACTACTACTAATTAAATTTATGCAGGTAATCGAAAAATCGTATGTATGTGCAGCAACGAGAATGCATGGTTACAAGCTTCGTCAGTCTTGCGTTTGCCTCCGTCAGCTGTTGCACCTGCATTGTGCCATATAAAGCAGATTAAATATGTATTTGTCAAGGGGATGGTGAAGTAATTAAAAAAAGATCCACTTGTAGAAATGTAAGATATCGGGCCACGTCTAACATTAAATCAATTAAATTGCCTACGAGTGCGCGGAAAGATTTCTATTCCCCACCGCTAAATAAATTAACTCAGATTGCATGGGCGTAATGTTCTTTCACTACCACCGCCCAAATATTGAAAAACATAACATTTTAGAATCTAAAATATGACCACTTCATGTTAATTAGTAAGACCTTTGGAAATTGTATTTCAGTAAACAGACTAATTATAATTCTTCTCGCCCTCAACTTTTCTCGATTTTTTTTGCAATGATATCAGCTTTATTTTTATATAATTTTATTGTGAAGTAGTAAAATTATTTTCAGAACTGTAACACTGAAATACTTGTTTCAGGAATGCAGAAATATTGAATTTTACTCCACTGAAACCAATTGGCCCAATACACCCCTTGCTTGTGATATAATGTGAATTTTACCTTATTAAAATCAATTAACCAGTAGTAAAGGATTCACAAGTAATACTCAATTCCACTTATTTTTCCTGGTGTGAGACTATTTTGCCCATCAAGATGTACATACATGACATTAGAAAATGAATATAGTAGCACTGAATTAAACCTAAGTGGGCAAGATAGCAAAAGCTAAAACAAATTAATTTTAGTTATAGATACGTGTGCACTTTGCATATATATAAATAGCAGTAACACCAATTTTGTAAATGCGAGTAACAAATAAAAGTAATTTGATTTGAAAATTAAATATGCAAAAGTTTATTTACTACTTACTAGTATGAACAATGGTAAAACTAATACGTGCCTATAAGAAAGTAAACCAAAATAATCTCAAAATTAAAATCACAAGTATAATATTTTCAGCAAAGTGGGGGGCACTAACACTTTGCAAAATGGGGGAGAATGCATTTGAAGCCACATAAAAATTCCTAAATTATTGTCTAAAAAGGTTTCTTGATTCTTAATTCATCATTTTGGGAAAGAAAAAGGTAATCTTTAGAAACTAATATTCTGACGTGCAGAAAATTTTTACCTTTTTCTTAAAGCCATTGATCTCCTCTCTTATCTTCGCCCTCTGAGAACATTTAGTCAAGGCCCCATTAATTAAGCAGTGCAACAAATGTAGTAAACATAGGCATACATAGTTAATTGATCGAAAATAATAGGAGAGGAAAGATATACCCACCTTACTTTCTAGAATGCGGCCTAATCCCGACTCAAGGGTTTTCTCAAGCCTATGGAGCTCCTCCAACCTCAACCCTTCAATCTCCTCACCTTTCATTTGCCTGGAGATGGAACAAGAGTAACACACACCTATGGAGACACTCCATGAAATAAAATCAAACCTTACATCACAAGGTCATTAATGATCCAAATAATAGATACCGCAACATGTGATTTGCTTGGATAGCTCTTTCGCTCAATCGTGCATAGCTATCACTGTCTTGCTATAGAACCACAGACAATGAACTCCTCCCACATCAGTACATGAGGGCAACCACAGAAAAAGTGCATTAAAATGTAGGATTATTGGAAAAAAGGTATCACATAATCTAGCATTATATGTTTGCTTGGAATGGTTGCAAATGACTAACTTTGTTTACTACGAGTTGTTAATTACACACATGTAGACAACAAGTTTCCTATTGCCTTTTTTGATAAATTTAGTGACTTTTATGTTTATTAAAGATTCGAGTTTGAAGAGTTAGAGAAATAGTCTTTTCTTAAATCTATCGTAGCTGAATTATGATACTTCTTAGAATTAATCACAGATTAATTAGCACCATATAACAAGTTTTTTAGGATCAATTAAAATGCATGTACCACAACAATTAATGGATGCAATACGTCGACTCTTACATTTAGATCAAGAAATAAGCCATCTGGTCGTTGATGGTTCTTCAAACGCTCAGCACGCCTTTCGATGATCTGCTTCATACTACAATGGAGAAGAGAATGTGTATGCATTTTACTACAAAGTAATTAATACATACATATCAAATGAAACACCTTTCTCTAAAATCGACAACTAAATGAAGTAGTTCTGCACCTTTTCTAGCATAAGCTAACATGTGAAATAACAAGAAATAATAATCTCAATGGCCCTCAATAAATATCAATCCATACAAGGTGAATTAAACAAATATTTATTAGATATAGTAACACCTTTCATACAGATAACGTAGCTCATTTGGCTTCTAGCTAGTTGGGAACTAAGACGAGTTTTTTTTTTTCTTTTAAACACCAACAGAAGACTCCCTCAAGATAAGAAGGCTTGTAGAATCAAATCTTGTTGTTAGGGCACCACAAGGTGACCAATGTAGATTTAACCCTACGTCAAGTTAAAGCACCCACCACCATCATGTTACACCGTCTGCTAGGGGCATTAGATGGGCTATTACGAAAAATAATAAACAAATTAGAATGAAACCAAACCATATCCAATGACTGGTACTTATTTAATGATAGCAATCTAGCAAAGAGAACCAAACCATATCCATTGATTAGTACTTAATGGCTCGCTAATACTTAACTATATATATATGCCTATTAATATCAGTATTAGCTTACTTCTAATGTTATGTATATATATTATATAAACATATCCTAGTTGTCCATCCTCTTTTTATGACTAGCTTAAGATCTTTCAAACTCTGTGTGTGTGTGTATATATATATATATAGGGAATAATGGCTCTATAGGCACTTAAAGAAGTAACTTCTGTGGGTGCTCAATTTGGGCCATTCGATCAAGATTGAATGGCCGTTGCACGAGCATGAAGGTAATGGTAGATGGTGACTACAAGGGTGATAGTGATGGTCACTGTAACGGCAATGGCAGACCCTTCTTTCCCTTCTTCCCCTTTCTCCGTGGCAGTGAATTTCGTTGGACTTAGTTTTTGTTTTTTTTTTTTTTGTCAACAAAATTTCCTTTACCTTGTAGAGAAAAATCTGTTGGACTTGGTTGTTTTTTTATTTTTTATTTATTTTTTCTAACAAAAATTCCTTTGCCTTGTAGAGGCCGTGAGACTTAGGTTATTTTTGTTGTCTAATGGAAATTCCTTTGCCTCACAAAGGATAATCTGGTGGACTTAGTTAATTTTTAATTTTTAATTTTTTTATTTATTTCATCAACGGAAATTCCTCTACCTTGCAAAGGAAAATCCATTGGACTTGGTTAATTTTTCTCATCGCCAGAAATTCCTCTACTTTGCAAAGGAAATTTTGTTGGACTTAGATTTTTTTTCTAGTTCAACAGAAAATCCACTGCCTTGCAAAGGAAATTCCGTTGGACTTGGTTTTTATTTTCTAGTTCAACAGAAAATCCACTTCCTTGCAGAGGAAATTATGCTCGCCCTTTCTTCCCCTTCTCCCCTGGTAGTGAATCAGATCTCCACTGTGTAGAAGCCTTCTTCCCCTTCTCCTTGGTAGTGAATCG
>JAMKPZ010001509.1:0-24114 GCA_024699675.1 Amphibolis antarctica | reverse complement strand
ACAAATCAATTACAATTCAACAATAAATCAGAAAAGTAGAAGTTATCCTTCATTTCTCCTCCAATTTTGAACAGAACTTATTATAGTTTCTGAAATTTATCGACCAATTTGTTCTCCTAATTCTGTAATATATGCAACTTCTACAGGAGATACTAAATCACTTGATTGGTGTATGTCTATAACTGGTGCAACCTTCAAGAATTTGTTATAATCGGCAACTGTAAAAGATCTTGTCCGAAAGGATTTTCTGGGCCAGTTATTCACATCATATCCTATATCAACTTCACAAGACTAATTCCATACAATAATTTTGAATGTCTATGCTATATGGAATCCAAAAACAGTGTGCACCAATTTACTTTTATTTTTTGCATCACAGCATACGTGGTATATGAACAAATTCTTTGGATATGTTTACGATGCCCTATCTTCTGAAAAATCTATGCTTGCAGAATTTTTACTATGAATTTGGCTTTTCCATTCAGGTTATCGAGATATTGTAATCTGCCATGTGAATGAGGGGTTCTTGCTATCGAACTGATGTTCCAATCTAGCAAGTACAAAGATGTTGTATGTAATTGTACACCCTCATTTGTGAATTGAAGAGTATCATATACCAACTGAGGAGTGATTTCAAACACAGTCTTATATATGTTGCTAAATAATCTGTCCTCCTCAACATGCAAGTTAGTATAAAAAGCAGCTATCACTTCTCTAAATACATCTAACTTGCAATTTGTTGGTATAATATGTACTAGACCTTGAAAGTTTCGGAGATCTTTAATCTCTTCTAAACCTTGAAAATTGACTGGTCTTTCGTATAGTATATCACAATTCAAAAAATTCCTATACTTGTCCAGACAGTCCTGATTTCGAAAGTATACATTGTCTACTGTCATACCTTCCTCAGGAAATGAATGAGAAGTGCTTGGCAAATCTTCAACATTGTCTGTTTGTGACTGATGCATAACCATTCTCAAGTGATCTTCATTCTGCATATGTACAATCTCTTGTTGCTGATTTACATTATCCTCTTCAGGAAATGAATGAGAAGTGCTTGGCAAATCTTCAACATTCTCTGTCTATAACTAATACACAACCATTCTCAACTGATCTTCATTCTGCACTTGTGAAGTCTCTTGTTGTTGATTTACATTATCCTCTTCAGGAAATGAATGAGAAGTGCTTGACAAATTTTCAACATTCTCTGTCTATGACTGATGCACAACCATTCTCAACTGATCTTCATTCTGCACTTGTGAAGTCTCTTGTTTCTGATTTACATTCTCCTTTTCAGCTTGGAAATCAAGAGATTGTTGTATGCCTTGTTCAGTTGATATTGTTGGAGGACTGTAATACTCAGAAACTGATACTTGTAGTTGTTGTAATTGTATTATTTTGTGGGAGTGTTCCTATGCATCACTCCGAACAGTTGCATCATATATCTTTTTCTTTATGCTCTGCAAATATTCACCCAATGTGTCATTATCACTTGCCTTAGAAAGTTCTTCTTCCATGGAGACAGATAGTGCAGACTGTGCTTTTAAATTTCTTAAAATTTCAGAAATGCAGACCGTCCCATCTTTTGGACATGTGTCTGTCTCTGTAAAAACTCTTTCAGCAACAACTATAAGTATACCATTTGATTCATCATTATTTCCGGTATACTTTTCACATTGTGGTGGAACATTCATCACCAGAGCATCTTATTCCTCCCATTGCCTCATTTTTTGAATATAAATTCGTGGGAGTCTTTCTTTCCTATCCATATATTCTTGCATTTTAGCAAAAGATCGACATCTGTCATGCCTTGTATGTTTCAAAACAAACTCTGTAACATCATTCCTTTTATTTATCAAATTGAATGATGATGTGCCTTTAAAAACTCTCTTGACACATAAGTCATGCACAACAAAAGTTGTCCTAATTGATGGAATTACATCAACTACAAACAAAAATGACTCTGCAATAGTCACTTCTCTTTTCTCCATATTACGTCGCACCTTTTCAAAACAACTAAATTCAAAAGATGGCATACTGTCATTTTCAGCCTCACTGTTAGGAGACTTTGAATTACTGCTCGAGCTATCTGCACTGACTCAGGGTACTATTGGGGAAGGTGTTAGGCACCCCCAGACAGCCCGGGCAATCCCGGCCTCTCTCCGGCTCTAAAACGGAAAACTACGATAGTCAGTCTAGCCACATGTGACCTTATCCTTAAAAACTTTCAGGGGCCGCCGGACAACCGGTTGGATATACCGGCTATCGTGTCCTATCCCCATAATAGAGATGAGAACTTGCATTATTACTGGGTCGGGGCTGGCAAGGATGCATGCCAGAGACGATATCCCGGAAATGTTTCCGGGGCATCGGGAATGTAGACTTAAATTTCCCGGAGATCGGGGACCGGCTACCAATTTTTATATTGGTCCGCCAGAGGCAGGCCGACTGATTCCTCGAACTATTTGTGCAAAGATGAGTTTTTGGAGAATCGGTGGCCGGTTATTTGTACTGGCTTGCCACCGGCAAGTCGGTTGGTTCCATGAACTATCTATGTAAAGATGGGTTTTCAGGGAACCAGTGGCCGGTTATTTGTACCGGCTTGCCGGTGACAAGCCGGTTGGTTCCCCGAATCATCTGCACAAATGTTGTCCATTGAAGCATGGGGGTTTTAACAGAGGGCTTTTATTTTCCAGAAAACTAGAATCGTCGGGTTGTGCTTCTTCGTACACCCGAACGGTCGCCGCCGGCTTCCTTGCCGGCGACATCATCCCGGAAATCTTTCTGGGGCATCGGGAGGGTAGACTTACACCTCCCGAAAAAGAAATGGGAACCGTCAGGTTGTACGTGTTCGTATACCTGAACGGCCACTGCCGATTTCCTTGTTGGCGACGTCATCCCGAAAATCTTTCCAGGGCATCGGGCAGGTAGACTTACGCCTCCCAGAAAAGAAACGGGCACCGTCGAGTTGTACGTGTTCGTACACCCGGACGGCCATCGCCAGCTTCCATGCTGGTGGCGTCATCCCGAAAATCTTTCTGGGGCGTCGGGAGGGTAGTCTTACGCCTCCCGGAAAAGAAACAGGAACCGTCGGGTTGAACATGTTCGTACACCCGAACGGCCACCACCGGCTTCCTTACCGGCGGCGTCATCTCGGAAATCTTTCCGGGGCATCGGGAGGGTAGACTTACGCCTCCCGGAAAGGATATGTGGAGATCGGATAAAAACACGTGCAGCCGGCTGGGAAACTCAGAGTTTCCACGTAAAAGACCCGACAGAAGGGTCGTGACTGAACTGAGCTCGACCGAGCCGGGTGGATTCACCCGACTGGGAGGGTGGCCACCGGTACCTTCAGACATGTTTTCAAAGGAATGATACCTGGGTCCGTCCTTCGACCGTTCCCTTGCATGGGAAAGATGTTATATGGTCGGGGCTCGAGAAAACATTGTAAGGACGTACATAAAGAACGGCGAGGGTGGAGGAACTTCCCTGCAGGGAGTCGTCAGTGGGGATTGGAAGTCCTCACTCCGGTGCGGCGAAAAGGCGTTGGGGCTCCGAGCTGCTCTCCTCCTTTAGAACCTTCGGCCGGCGTCTTCTCCAAGCGTTCGAACGTGCGTCTCCTCCAGAGGTGCTAGCCTTTTCTCAAGAGTGTGTCTGCCTCTTGAATGGGGGGGAAGGCCCCTTCTTTTATATGGGGTCACCTTCCTTCTATGGGGTACTCGAAGATGGAAGGCGGCGTGATTCCGGGTTTAATTACGAAGTTCGCGTAATTGATTGATTTGCAAGATTTAAGTGGTTAAATCCCATCGAATCCCTCTAATTGATTTGGCTTGCCTTTTTGGGTAGCTAACCGGCAGTCGCTACGTGGCAAACGGAGGTTGGCTGGTCCCCCGATCATTTTCACCAAATGTGGGTTTTTGGGGATCCAGGTGCCGCTTCCTTGAAGCGGCTTGCCGATGGCTAGCCGGCTACATCCCCCCAACTTTTGCACCAAATGTGGGTTTTTGGGGATCCAGATGCCGCTTCCTTGAAGCGGCTTGCCGACTACATCCCCTCAACTTTTGCACCAAATGTGGGTTTTTGGGGGATTCGAGTGTACCTTGAAGCGGCTTGCCGGCTACATCCCCCCAACTTTTTCACCAAATGTGGGTTTTTGGGGGATCCAGGTGCCGCTTCTTTGAAGCGGTTTGCCGGCGGCTAGTCGGCTACATCCCCCCAAGTTTTCACCAAATGTGGGTTTTTGGGGGATCTAGGTGTCGCTTCCTTGAAGCGGCTAGCCGGCTACATCCCCCCAACTTTTCACTAGATGTGGGTTTTGGGGGGATCTGGGTGCTGCTTCCTTGAAGCGGCTTGCCGGCAGCTAGTCGGCTACATCCCCCCAACTTTTCACCAAATGTGGGTTTTTGGGGGATCCGGGTGCCACTTCCTTGAAGCGGCTTGCCGACGGCTAGCCGGCTACATCCCTCCAACTTTTCACCAAATGTGGGTTTTTGGGGGATCCGGGTGCCGCTTCCTTGAAGCAGCTTGCCGTAGGCTAGCCATTTAATTCCCCCTTTAAAGTTTGCTTAAGCATGGGGTCAACAGAATGCCCCTCCCTAGGCGAGGTTGTATGACTTGGGGGAAGGAAACCGACATCCTAGGGTTGAATGACCCTCCAGGCGTAGACAGTAAGGCATGCGAGATTTCACACTTTTGTGAATTATCTATCGTTGGTTAGAAAATGGAATCGGACTTACACTCTCGGTCACTTGGCCGAGGGATGCCATAGTGCTAGCCGGTTGGTTGCACGGTAGCCACCTTATGGGTGCCGGTGACCGGGTAACGAGGTGGAAAGCGTTTGCGTACCGTGTCCGAAGGCTATGTCGGTGTCGCGTCGTACTTCCCCCGCGTCTTAGATCTTAGCCGGCTAGTTACACGACAACCACCTTGTGGGAGCCGGCCACAGGGATGTGATGTGAAAGTTTCACATGTTTCTTTTCAAAAAGCCATCAAGTCAGTGAATAGTCACATCATACTTTTTGTGACGTTACGTTCCGTCCGGCTGGTTATGCGGTTGCTGCCTCGCGGGAGCTGGCCACCGGTTAGTGATGTGAATGTTTTCACGTGTTTCCTACAGCTTTCTTGATTTTTGTTCACTTTTTCAGTTTCCGTGCCATGACCGTACCATTTCAAAGTTGTCAGGAATCATTTCAACTTTCTTGATTTTTGTACAACTAGTTTTTGAACTGGTTGCTGCCTCGGGTTAGCCGGAAATCGGTTGGTGATGTGAATGTTTTCACGTGCTTGCTGCAGCTTTCTCGATTTTCGTTTACCTTTTTTGATTTCCGTGCCACTTTATCGGTTCACGTGCCATGACTGTACCCTTTTCAAAGTTGTCAGGAATTGTTTCAACTTTTTTGATTTTTGTGCAACCGATTTTTGAACCGGTTGCCGCCTCGGGCTAGCTGGAAACTAGGTGCCAAATTTTCTATAAATAGAGGGAGAAGGCATTCGAGATTTCTTCATCTCCTCTTCTCGATCTCATTCTTCACTTGGGTTCTTCTCTTCGATTTTCTTCCGTTTCTCTTGGCTTGATTTTACTCTTTCACCATTATCATGCCTCGCACAAAGAACGTTACGGGGCACGTCTGGCGACCTGCTTCCGGGGCCACGCGACAATGGCTTGATCTCTTACCGCCCACGCTGAGAAACTTGCCGGCTGAACAACTCGTGTGTCCTAACCAGGCTGAGTCAGCTCGCTTGTCCGTGTTCTTCGAACTTGCTGACCACGGCTGTGACGCGTCTTCAACCGAGGCATTGTGCCGATGGTGGTTGGAAGAGCGGTGAGACCTCGATGCCTCCAGCTCCCGGGTACTAGAGAGCAGAGCAAAAGGTGAGGCCTCTATGGAGGCCCCTCCCTATAGTTCGCGATGCTGGATGCGTCATAAGGTGACAGTGAGCCGGCAACAGCGCCTCGGGACTGTATCAGGGCCGTTCGTGATCTCCGATGACGCTGCGTCGGATGCGGAGTCGGCCCGGTTGGCGCTCCCTTGGTATCAAACTTCGACCGGTTCCGAGGAGGCGGTGACCGATGGCGTGGCTCCCCCCGAAATCGACCAGGATTTGGCGTCCTCCGTTGACAGCCGCTTGGCTATAAAGACGGTGCTATACGGCAGGCCGGCTAACTTCGACCAGTTGCCGGAGGTGAAGCAGCTATTTGCCTAGCAGGGCTTGCTTCCTTTCGTTCGGGACTTCCGCCGGGTCGAGACCGTCCCTGGCTTGGTGGCCAAGATGTACTCCAACTTGTCGGAGGTGGAGTCGCAACTTGTTCTGAGCCTCCAGTCAGGACTGGTGGAATTCTTCGACGCACTCCTGTTCGAGGTGTTGGGCCTCTACTTCACCGGCCTGGACATCTTCTCCTCCCCATCGAGCCTTCCTTGGAGCATCGGCGACATCAACGCGGCAGTTGCCGCGGAAGCCGGTTCTCATCAGCTGGTCATCAATGCCTGGGACCTGAACCCCGTTGCCCATCTCATCTCTTTCGTTCTTATCAATACGATCCTCCCAAAGGGGGGACATTGGGATGAGATCAGTGTGGCGACTTACCTTGTGACTTTTGCGGTGGTAACGGGTTGCCAAGTGAACTGGGCGGTGGCGGTTCGGCGCCAGATGCGCGGCGTGATCATTCCGGGCCGGCGACCTCCCAGCCAGTTGCTCTTCGGGGAGGCGATGGTGGAACTGTCCCACTTCCTCTGTATCTCCATTGGGGACCGGCCGAGAGTCCCACTCTAGACCCGGCACATCACCTCAGTCGACCTGGGCCGGTACGAGAGGCTTGCCTCGAAGCGGTCCAGCTCGTCATTCGGTGGGCAGTCAACCGGGCGTTGTCCTCCTGCTCCTGCTTCTGCTTCATGGTCCGTCGGTGGAACTTCTTCAAACCCAGATTACACTGAGGGTTTTTGCGTGGCACTGGATCGTCTCCAGGCTCGGGACGAAGTCCTTATCCAGTTATTGAGCCGTGAGGACCGGTTGATCCACCTAGTCGAGCAGATAGAGCGTTGGGAGCGGGCCCGGGAGCAGCGAAGGCGGGAGCATCAAAGATTCGACCCCCGGAGGTATGAGCCCCGGAGGTTCGAGTCCCAGGGGTCTACAGATAAGGAACAGTCTCGTGTGTCTGTTTGTACTCCACATCATAAATAACATCCGATGCACTTTTTAACAAAACTTTGCGTATAACTATTTCCTCGAGAACTTGTGCGGACTGACGAGTGAGTTGTGGGGCGATTATACAGAGATGAAGTTTGTGCCATGCTAGGAGTTGGGGGGAAGTTCGCAACCTGGTTTCCTTACCAGATTGTCGGCGGTGGGCCGGCTGGTCACTCGATCCACACGTCTAAATGTGATTTTCAGGGAGTTGGCAATGGGGTTTTCTTACCGGATTGCCGGTGGCGGGCCGGTTAGCCACCTGATCCATACGTCTAAGTTTGTTTTTTGGGGGAGTCGGCAACCGGGTTTTCTTACCGGTTTGCCAGTGGCGGGCCGGTTAGCCACCCGATCCACACGTCTAAGCATGGTTTTTAGGAAAGCCAGCAACTAGGTTTTCTTACCGGTTTGCCGGCGATGGGCCAGTTAGCCACCCGATCCATACATCTAAGCATGATTTTTGGGGAAGCTGGCAATCGGGTTTTCTTAACGGTTTGCCAGTGGTGGGCCGGTTAACCACCCGATCCATACATCTATGTATTATTTTTGGGGGAGCCAGCAACCGGGTTTTCTTATCGATTTGCCGGTGGTGGGCCGATTAGCCACCCGATCTATACGTCTAAGTATGTTTTTTTTGGGGAGTCGGCAACCGGGTTTTCTTACCGGTTTGCCGGTGGCGGGCAGGTTAGCTCTCTGATCCATACGTCTAAGCATGTTTTTTGGGGGAGTCGGCAACTGGGTTTTCTTACCGGTTTGCCAGCGGCGGGCTGGTTAGCCACCCAATCCATATGTCTAAGCATGGTTTTTTGGGGAAGTTGGCAACTGAGTTTTCTTACCGGTTTGTCGGCGGCAGGCCGGTTAGGCACCCGATCTATACGTCTAAGCATGGTTTTTGGGGGAGTCAGCAACCGGGTTTTCTTACAGGTTTGCCGGCGGTGGGTCGATTAGCCACCTGATCCATACGTCTAAGTTTGGTTTTTGGGGAAGCCGGCAACGCAGTTTTCTTACCGGTTTGCCGGTGGTGGGCCGGTTAGCCACCCGATATATACGTCTAAGTATGTGTTTTTGGGGGAGTTGGCAACCGGGTTTTCTTACCGGTTTGCCGATGGTGGGCCGATTAGCCACCCGATCCATACGTCTAAGCATGGTTTTTGGGGGAGTCGGCAACCGGGTTTTCTTATCAGTTTGCCAGCGGTGGGCCGGTTAGCCACCCGATCCATACGTCTAAGCATGGTTTTTTGGGGAAGCCGGCAACCGGGTTTTCTTACCGGTTTGCTGGCGGTTGGCCTGTTAGCCACCTGATCCAAACATCTAAGTATGGTTTTTGGGGAGTTGGCGATCGGGTTTTCTTATCAGTTTGCCGACGGCTCTTCTTTCTCCTACGTAATGCTTCGTCTAGCACGGATCCTTGTCGTGGCGGCAAGTTGTCCCAGTTCGGCGAGGCATGGGGGCGTTGTTTTTTTCCTGTGAGGAGTGATTAGTGTTGGGGAGTCAATCGTACCTGGGCATTGGTGGTGGTGGTCGGCTGATTTACCCGGTAGCCCCCTTCTTTTTCAACGGGACATCTCGTCACGTGCGGGTTTTGGTCCAGGCATCTGGCGATCTGAGCTGGGTGGCACGCGTGGGTGAACTTTCCTCATTCCTGGCAGCCCCCTACTTTTCTCGCGTGACATCTCGTCTCGTGCGGTTTTTTGTCCAGGCACTTGTACTTCCTAAGCGGTAGCCGGCTGAATTGTTCGACTAACTTGTTCACTTGCACACTCGTTTGTATGTTAGTTTCCAAAGGTGAGGAGGGAGTGTCGTTCCCTCCTCTCATCTGTGAATATCTTTGGTGAGTCGCGTGAGGAGGTAGGGATATTCTTTGGTGACTGTTTTTCTTGTGTTTTTTGTTTTTTTTTGTTGGCTTTGTAAAGAAAAAGGCTTTAAGCGGTCGCCTGCGATTGAGTCCGTGCAAGGTAGCTGTTTCGACCCAATTTTGCTATCTGGACCTGCAGGGGAATGGAAGGTGTCTCACCTCACGTCAAAAGACAACCGCTCGGACATTCACACATGTGATTTTGGAAACGTGGTTCCCTTGTCCGTCGGAAGCGACCCTCAGGCGATAAAGACGGGTCGAGAGGAGAGATCCTAGTGTTGTCCTTCTGACCATAGTGATGCTGATTCTTCCTCACGAGTTCGCTCTGGGGTTGTAGAGATTACAGATGGAACTATGCGAGTTCTGGAAACGTGGGCATCGAAACCCGGGGGTGGAAGCGACTTTCAGTGGGATGCTAAGCCCAATGCTGTTGAGGACGCAGCTGTTGGCAGGTCTTTTGTAAGGGATGCCAATCCCTCTATTGACGACTTAGCTAGGATGTCAAGCCCTAGGACAAGAGAGAAAAGGCGAAGTGGGTGTCAGCAAATGGGTTCCGGCACCCGGTTGTCTTAGCGGACTTTGATGGGTTGCCAAGCCCTGAAAGAAGGGGATACTTGGTCAATCACGACAAGCTGAGTATTGGACTGCCAACAGATGGTGGAATCCTAAGATCTACCCTTCCCTTACACAGGAGTCCATATGCTTTCAGGACTCAGCAACAAGTAACTTTTCCTGTTATTTTCTTTTTCTCTTTTTTTTTTCTTTTCCTTTTTCTCTCTTTTTTTTTTTTTCCTTGCTCTTTTTCTGTTTTGTTTTCCGTTTTCCTTTCTCTCTTTTTTTTTTTCTGTTGAAGAAGGATTCTAGCCACTGACTTTTCTTCTTCTCTTTTTTTTTTTTTGTTCTTCTTTGTTACAAAATAGAAGATAAGAAAATTGAATAAAAGAATGCTACTAGCCCTCCCCATGTGTTGTTGGCAAGTAAAATAACCCGACGTTGTCACGGCTGGTGTACCAAGGGGGGATACCTTACCTAGAGGGAGCCGAAGTTTGTGATCTCCCTCATTGTTGGGTGGCACTTAGGCTAGGTAAAGAATGGGAGGTTGGATACTCATTCGAGGGGAGAAGTGATATCCTGTCATTATCTTGTAACCACTCAGAATCAGCAAAGACTGTGGGGATAGAGACGAACTTGGATTACTCACCCTATTCCATCTTTGTGCCATCGGAGTTAAACAAGATGGGCGCTCAGGTTTTCGATGTAAAAATCCGGATGTAGTTGGTGTCACTCCTGGGGTCAGTAGTTTGTCCCAGAGGTCCGAATAGCATTTCTTGAGTCGAATGTGCCACCTGGATGCGGCTGCCGGGTATGTCAGAGGTGGTAGCCGGTGGTGGGCCAGTTGGACGGTGGAGTGTGTAAGTATTGGGCAACAGGCTACGGATGGGGGCCGAGTCATTTTCCAGTTTTCGGGCATTTCTTTTGGTGAATGATGAGCTAGTCATTCCATGGTTTTGAGACCGAGGGGATGTGGTTGGACCTGCTCGTCATGTGTGCATCGTGTGTGTCTCGTGTGACATGTGCGTCATAAAAGGGAATTTACCGAGGAAAGGGGCGTACCTGTTCGAACCTGACCTCTCGGTCAGCCAGTGGAGAGTCGGGTGGAGGTGTGGGTTGCTGGCTTGTCTGAAGGCAGCAGTCACAGTGATCCCCGGTCGAGTTCATCTTATGGGTAGAACTTCTTTAGCTGCGATAGATTGACTGGGCTGAACTCTTGTTGGGTGGCTTCATCAAAAAGGTAAGCGGCCCCTCCGCTGAGGGTTTTGGTGATGACGTACGGGCCACGCCAGTTTGGGGAGAATTTTCCCGTTGAACCTGTTGGGAAGATGGAGCGAAGGACTAGATCACCAGACGTAAGGAGTCGGGACGCACCTTCTTATTGTAAGCCCTTGCCATTTTTCTTTGATAAGTCTGGGCGTGGTTCAACGCCCTCAACCTTCTTTCGTCAAGGAGGTTTAGTTGTAGTAGGCGTGATTCTGACCACTAATCATCGGAGTCCACTGCTTCTTTGAGGATGCGAAGGGATGGAAGTTCTACTTCCACTGGCAACACTGCTTCAAACCCGTATACCAGCGAGTATGGCGTTGCTCCGGTAGTGGTCCGCAGGGATGTCCGGTAGGCCCAGAGTGCGTATGGGAGGTGGTCGTGCCAATCTTTGTGAGTTCGGACCATCTTCTTGAGAATCTGGACTAGCGTCTTGTTAGCTACTACAACTGCTCCGTTCATCTGTGGCCAGTAGGGGGATGCCCTTAGGTGACAGATGTGACACTACTCGAGATAGCTGGTGACCTACTTGGTTGTGAAGTTGGTGCCGTTATTGGTCACTACCTCGAAGGGGATGCCATACCTGGTGACAATGTTGTTGCACAAGAACTTCTGGGTGGTGGCTGCCGTGACTGTCTTGTAGGATACTGCCTCCACCCACCTGGTGAAGTAATCGATGGCCACCAGTATATACCTGTGTCCATTGGTGGCTGTCGACTTGACCTCACCTACCACGTCTAGGGCCCACATGGAGAATGGCCAAGGAGAAGCCATGTTGTATAATTCCTTGGGGGGTGCGTGGATGAGGTTTCCATGTACCTGGCACTACTGGCAGCGACAGACGTATGTAGTGCAGTCTGCTTCCATTGTGCTCCAGTTGTAGCCTTGGAGCATGATCTTTTTCGCCAAGAGGATCTCGTTCATGTGGGATCCATAGACACCTTCATGGATTTCCTGCATAATCGTACGTGCCTCGGGCGAGGTTACGCACCAGAGGAGAGTCTAGTTGTGAGATCTTTTGTAGAGCTGCCCCCCGCTGAAGACGTAGCCGGCTGCCAGTTTTGACAACGTACGTCTGTCTTGGGTGGTAGCCTCTTGGGGGAACTCTCCGGTCTCCAAGAAGGCTTGTATATCTGAATACCATGGGCGATCCTCTTGCTGTGAATTCCCCATGTTATCATCTGGGGACCTATGATCTGTATTGTTTGGTTTGTCAGCTGGAACCAGTTCTTTGTGTTTGTCGACAGTTTGCTGGTCGTTGGTGTAGCTATCCAGAGGCAAAGCTGTGGGTCTGGCTTCGACCTATCTAGGGACTTCTGTAAGGCGGTAGACATTCTCGCTGTAGGCCGGTTGGCGAAGTGTTGTGACTTCCATAGCAATGCTCTACCCTTCCGTGACTGCTACCCACGAGGCTAGGACGGCCAAAGCATCTGCGTATGGGTTACGTTTGCGGCTAATGTGTTGGAAGTGGACGAACCGGAAGTCGCTTGCTAATTGCAGTACGAGTTCCTGGTACGGCTGAAGCTTGGGGTCTCAGGTTTTCCATCTATTGAGGGTTTGAGAAATTACCAGCATGGCGTCGCCAAATACTTGTAGATGGGTGACCCGGAGTTCCAGTACAAGTCGTAGCCCCATGATACAGGCCTCGTATTTTGCCTCGTTGTGTGAGCATGTGAAGAGAAGCCGCTTGGGTATGGGCAGCATCCTTCCATGAGGATCCACTAAGACGACCCCTACCCTACGACCTTTAGTATTGACTGCTCCATCAAAGTACAAGGTATGGGGTTTTGGTTAGTCAGGGTCTAGCTGGTCTAGATCCAGTTGGTCTGGATTCGGCTCATTGATGGTGAAGATGGGCTCATCACGGAATGAATCTTCCAACGGTTGGTAATCTGGCATGGGCTGGTGGGCCAGTTGGTCGGCCATGGCTTGGGCCTTCATCGATTTCTGGGATATGTACCGGATGTCAAATTTTGCGAGGAGCATTTGCCATTTCACGCATCTATCTACCAAGGCCGACTGGTTGAAGAGGTAGCGCAAGGGATCTAGGTGGCTGAGCAACAAAGCTGGGTAGACCACTAGGTAGTGTCGTAGCTTTTTCACCGTCCAGACCAGCGAGAGACAGTACTTTTCAATCAGCTCATATCTTTCTTCTACCTCAGTAAACTTTTTACTGAGGTAGTATATGGCCTACTCGATCCTGTCGGTGGTGTCATGTTGGCCCAATACTGTGCCCATGGAGGAAGCTGTTAACGACATGTACAAGAAAAGCGGTCGTTCGGGGTGAGGTGGTACGAGAACCGGCGGCCAGGACAGCTGATGCTTGATGTGGTCGAAGGCGACTTGGCATTCTGTTGTCCACGTGAAGCTGGTGTTTTTCTTCAACAGTTTGAAGAAAGGCTCGCAGATCGGCGTGTGGCGCGAGATGAAACGCGCGATGTATTGTAGCCTTCCTAGCAAGCTTCGTATCTGTTATTCTGTCTGTGGTGGAGGCATGTCTAAGATTGCTTTTGCCTTATCAGGATCTACCTCGATGCCCTGTTTGTTGATGGCGAAGCCGAGGAGCTTCTCAGTGGTAGCCCCGAATGTTGATTTTGACGGGTTCAATCTGAGCTTGTACTTCCTTAGGCGCTCGAACAGTCTTCTTAAGTGCTTGAGATGCTACTGATGAGTGCACGCCTTCACTACCATGTCATCGACGTAGACTTCGACTTCTTTGTGCATCATGTCATGGAAGAGGGTGGTCATGACTCTTTGGTAAGTAGCACCCACATTTTTGAGCCTGAATGGCATCACCCTGTAACAGAAGATGCCCCAAGGGGTTGTGAACGTAGTTTTCTCCTTGTCTTCCTCTGCCATGAGGATTTGATTGTATCTAGAGAATCCGTTCATGAAGGAATATACCCCGTACTTGGCTGCGTCACCTACCAAGACATCTATGTTTGGTAGTGGGAAGTCATCCTTGGGGCTAGCTTTGTTGAGGTCTCGATAGTCTACACACATGCGTACTTGCCCGTCTTTCTTTGTGATGGGTACCATGTTCGCCACCCATTCTAGATAGAAGACAGGCTGGAGGAATCAGATGTTTAACTGCTTGTGGACTTCTTCCTTCAACTTCTGGGCCCATTTCTGTCTCATTCGTTGAGCTTTTCGCTTCATAGGTCAGGCTTCTGGTTTGAGGGGTAGTCGGTGGACTGCAACCCATTCATCCAAACCGGGCATGTCTTCGTAATCCCACGCAAACACCTCTACGAATTCACACAGGAGTGTGAGGAGCTGTTACCGGTAGGGCTCGGGCACTTCTTTGCTAATTTTTGTTTCTTTTGGATGTTGTTCATCCCCAAGGTTTACAAGTTCGATTTCGTCAGTAGACGTTATGCCAGTAGATTCGGGTGGTTGGACCCATGGGCCTTCTTCTTCAGACTCTTGATAAGGATCATTGGTGTCTTCTGTGACTTGTTGACCCTCGGGTTGAAAAGGCATTGGATGATGGACCTGGTTGGAGCGGTGCCCGTGGTCTTCCGGTTGGGTGCCGGGTAAGTGGACCAGCTGCTGGTTCGAGGTAGCGGTGAACCTCGGGAGTGCTTCCAGGGAGACGGTGGTGGACCTGCCGTACCCGTCTACCTGAGGTGTCATGCCGTTAGACTCCATTTGTTGTTCTAGCTGCTGAGCGCTTAAGGAGGATGAGGGGCAGAATGCCCCTAGTTCTATCCCGATGGGTGGAGCTGGTTGCCTGGTGGATAGGAGGCGGGAATCGGATGGAGCCCCAGACGGAAAGGCAGTAGACTGGTCACATTCACCTGCTTGAGTGATTGTGGCAGAGGAGGGGCAGAATGCCCCTAGTTCTGCCCCATGGTGTTGGTCAGTATCCTACTTGTGGAAGATGTTGCCCAGACTGAGTACGCTGGCTATTCCGACTCCATGGCGTGGCGCCCCTGATGAGGGTTGATGGTTTTTGGTTGATTTAACTGGTACCCGGGGGATCCGTTGTCTGCTGTCCGAGCGAGAGACTAGGTATGATTGCCAAGCTCCGGTTGACTTGGTTGGGCTGCCAAGTCAGTGGCTGTTGAGGATGCAGCTACTGGCGCACTTGTGCGTGGGATGCCAAGCCCTACTATTGAAGGAACGGGTTCCGGCGTGAGTCGCCCGGAAGCCATCAGGCTTGCTTCTTGATGTTGATGACCTGCAAGCCTGGAGTGTCCCCACCTAGGTCATTAGGTGGGTGTTGCGGTGCTAGGTTGAAGGAGAGGGGGAAGGAGCGCACCTTGTCGTCTCCTTTCCCTGTACAAACCAGTCAGACGCAACGTCCATTTCCAAGGTTCCTCCCTGTAGAATGAGTGATGGTGAGGGAGGTCGGTGAAGGGCTGGATCCTCAAAGCATTCTGCGGATTCTCCGAACAGTTGCAACAAACCGTCCTCTGGCTCCTGGCTTGGCTGCGGGTTGTCCTCCCAGGGTTCCATGCGCCTAGACAAATAATCGAAGGTGGCTGGGTTCAGGAGACCTGGTGGTGAGGTGACGACCAGTTCCGGTGTCGGTTGTTGCGACCCAGAAGGTGCTACAGCAACTACAGATTTTCCCGGGTGGTAGTAGTTCTCCGCTAGTATGACAATGACCTCCCCTTTCCATAGGAACTTAAGCATCCTATGAAGGGTGGAAGGCACAATGGAATTTTAGTGGAGAAACGGGCAGCCCAGGATAAGATTGTAGCTCAAGGGAATGTCTACCACGTGCATAGGAACCTTGAAGGTGGCTGGTCCGATGATGAGGGGGAGGATGACTTCACCTTTGGCTTTGTGAAGAGTGCCGTCGAACCCTCTCATCACCCGGTCGGTGGGGAGCAAGTCTTGCTCTTTGATTCCCAGCTTGTGCAGGACTTGTAGCGGGCAGAGGTTTAGCCCGGATCCGTCGTCGATCATTACCATGGGGATGCAAAGGTCCTTGTATTGTACCCGAATGTACAAGGACAGGTTGTGGTCGGTCCCGGCCGGTGAGAGGTCTAGATCTGAGAAGTAGACGAAGGAGGGGACTGTTACTGTGGCCACCATTCCTTTTATGGCTCCGGGAGTGAGACCTTAGTCCACTTTGGCTATCTGCAGCGCTTTGAGGAGAGTTTCCCGGTGCTCGATAGAGGATCAGAGCAGATCCCATAGGGAGATGTCAACTCGTATCCCTTGTAGCTGGATAGATAGGGCCGGGAGTGGTTGTGACTGGGTGGCCGGTGTTGAGGAGGCGACTACCGGTACTGCTAATGAGGCAGCCGTTTGCCGATTGCCGGTTGAAGTTTGTCTTGCTATTCTCGGGATGGAGATTCCTCCGGGGCACGGCTTTGGTTGATATACTTGGCCAGACCTGGTTATAGCCATACATGTGGACGGCTGTTCTATCCCTTTGCCTTTGTGTTGTTTAAAAGTGAGTGTGGCCGGAGGGGAGGGCCTGGTGAACTGTTGCTTTGCCAGGTGCGCTTGGAGTGGTGCCAGTTGAAGTGCCGGTCGTGGGAGCAAAGCCGACGGCTGAGGCTTTGGGGATTGGAGGTACCGCCGGGATGATTACCCTGACTAGGGCAGTGGGTGAGTAGAGAATCACCTTGGGTTGAGCCCGTATGGTTGTCCCAGCGGCCCACTCTCTTGACGCGGCAACCGTAGGCACCACCCGAACGAAGAATTTTCCTGCAGGTGGGGATGACGCCTGTTGCAGTGTATGCTTTGAAGACTTCCTCCTTCGATGGCCGCTGATGGTGAGGATGGATGTCCGGAGTTGTTGGTAGTATGGCCAGAGCTCCTCCAGCGTCGGCGGATGGTCAGCTGGACGGATGAGGTTGACGGGGTTCAGCCAGGGAGTTCCTGCATCCAGCGGCTGTGCCGAAGGGAGGGATCTTCTTGTCCCTTGTCCGTGCCTGGTTGGATAGGTGGAAACCGGTTGCATAGGCCGGAACCCTTTGAGCGGGTGCCTCCTTCGGGCACCTAAGAAGATAGTACTCACCTCGGAGTTTCCCGTATGATTTGGGAAGGTATGCTGGCTCAGCTTGGGGGTACGGGAGGCTGTTGAAGCTCAATGGTGCTCGAGTTGATAAGCCTCTGATTAACTTGTCTCAATGTCCGGCAATGATCCGTAGCATGGTCGGCGAACCTGTGGTATTCACAGTACTGCTGCGAATTGTACTAGGCAGGAAGAACAGCAGGAGGTGGCTTGATAGGGGGGAGCATGAGTAGTGCCTGGGCCTGGCGGAATACCTGGCTTAGCGGTTCAGAGAGTGGTGTGTATTCCGTTATGCGCAGTTGCAGGGTCAGTTGGCATGGTCCACGCTGTTGCTGATCGGGGTGTTGTTGGTTAACGCCTGTGCGATCTCCATTTTGTCCCTAGTTTCTCTGTTGGGAAGTTGTCGGGGACGTTGCTTGCCACCGCCGGTGGGCCGGTGGATTGGATGCGGCTGCCGGGTGTGGAGCCTTGGGCCTCCAAGGTTGTGGATTCGGGGCCGCTCGGGTGGTGTAGACCGACTGCTGAACTGAAGTGATTGCCGACGGATGGTATTCCTGGGCCGGGGCGTACACCTGTTGTGGTTGGTATGGTGGTGGTGCTACTTCCACAACGGTTAAGGGAGACGGACGGATGCTGTCATTCCTCTGGGGGTCCCGGTTGTTCCCCATGTTGTCTCCCGTGGCTGGTGGTCGGGGACGTATGTTTCCTCCTGGGTTGGCTCCGAATGGAAGAGCTGAGAATCTCCCCAAGTTGAGTATGACTGGATGCATAGAAGGGCTGCCAGTGATGGTTGAGCACCTTGCACAGTTATGTCCAGAGAGTCTTCTTCCGCAGGTTTGTCTCGGATTTGGGACGCCAGGGCCCGCCACCTACCAACATAGCCACTGAACGGCTCGTTCTCACGTTGGCGAAGGCAACGAAGATCTTCCAACTTTGGTGCCAGGTCTAAGTTATACGCGTATTGTTACTGGAACATATATGCCAGCTGTTCCTAGGTGTAGATTTTTGTTAAGTCCAAGGACATGTACCAGGAAAGTGCAGGTCCTTGGAGAGATTTCTGGAACAGTCGAACGAGGAGCTTCTCCTCATGTTGCAGTGCTGCCATGTCTCTACAGAAGGCCCGGAGGTGCGCGTGAGGGTCCCCGTGCCCGTTGTATTTAACCAGTTTGGGCATCTTGAAATCAGGAGGGAGCATCGCTTCGGGATATAAACAGAGGTTTTGGAAGGTGCAGGAAGGTTCTGGTGGGCCAGACTTCATGCTCCAGAAGGACGCCTCTAGTTCGGCTATCCTCTGCAGTAGTTGCCCTTGCAAGTCGGGCACTGGGGCGGTAGTGGTGGCGGTTGCTAGTTGGAGTGGTGGCGGGCCGAATGGGTCGGCGACGGGAGTGGTGACGACATCGTATTCTTCCAAGTGTGGCCTCTCCGGGACACGGATGGTTGGCCTGGGGGGGATTACTGAACCAATCCCTTGCTATTGATAGCGCGCCAACTGGTGAGCCAGGAGGGTTTGCTCGAAGTGTCCCGGTCGAGGTGGGAGGAAGGTGTCGGCTGCTCCTATGCCCTCGGTGTTCAAGGGTGGTTGGTAGGATGGGCCGGTGCTTCGTGCGGGAGCCGGCCTGTTACCTTCAGTTTCAGTGGCTGGAAAAGTGGGCGGTGCAGGATGTATCATGGCATTGTCGAATGCCACGGCCGCAGATAGGTCTGGCGCCCTTGGTTGGTCCGTGGCTCCAGCAGGCACGACGATCGGCCGGGTGAAGTTCGTCCGGGTGACGACAAGCGACGGCAGGCCAAAGAACACGGACAGCAGCACAGAAGTTGCCGTAGTGATGGAAGGGGATGATACGGAAGCCGCAGCGGAACCGGTGGCCATGGCTCTTGCTTGTGAGCGAGTCAGGACAGGGGGAGCCAGCGAGGTCTAGAACCGGCAGGGCAGAGGTCCGTGAAGAGATGGTGCCCGGAGAACCATAGGGGTCCGTAAAGATCTAAAGGGGGTCTGCAGGGATACCAAAGAAGGGTGATACGGTTCAATGCATTTGAAAGCGGCTTCGCTTAACAAATGCGACAAATATATTAGCAGTCTTAACGGAAAACAAAAGATTGACTACTAAAGAGCCGTACGAGTGAGAGTTTGAGCCACTTAATTGATAAAAATGCAGCGAGTGTCCCCAGCGGAGTTGCCAAAAATCTATACCCTCTCTTTCATCCGGCTATCACCTAGAAGCCCACGGGTTTCCACTAGCCCCATCGACGGCTGGGCCGAGGTACAGAGAATTGAAATGTGTTTGTGTAAGTGCATCACCACGTGCAGTTGATGGCTCGTTGAACGGAGTCGCCACCTTATTTTTGTGAAGAAAATAAGGAAAACTGGATGGGGAAGTGTCCTTCCACCATTGAAATGATAAAACCACGGGAATCATGTAAAATCGTGTAACATGAGAGAACTGGATATAGGACTCAGGGTACTGTTGGGGAAGGTGTTAGGCACACCCAGACAGCCCGGGCAATCTCGGCCTCTCTACGGCTCTAAAACAGAAAACTACGATAGTTAGTCAGGCCACACGTGACCTTATCCTAAAAAACATTCTGAGGGCACCGGACAGCCGGTTGGATATACCGGCTACCGCATCCTATCCCCATAATAGAGATGAGAACTTGCATTATTACTGGGTTGGGGCCGGCAAGGATGCATGCCCGAGACGATATCCCGGAAATGTTTCCGGGGCATCGGGAATGTAGACTTACATTTCCCGGAGATCAGGGACTGGCTACCGATTTTTATACTGGTCCGCCGAAGGCAGGCCGATTGATTCCTCGAACCATCTGCGCAAAGATGAGTTTTTGGGGAACCGGTGGCCGGTTATTTGTACCGGCTTGCCAGCGGCAAGTCGGTTGGTTCCCCGAACCGTTTGTGTAAAGATGAGTTTTCGGGGAACCGGTGGCCAGTTATTTGTACCGGCTTGTCGGGCAAGCCGGTTGGTTCCCCGAATCATCTGCGCAAATGTTGTCCATTAAAGCATGGGGGTTTTAACAGACGGCTTGTATTTTCCAGAAAACTAGAATCGTCGGGTTGTGCTTCTTCGTACACCCGAACAGCCACTGCTGGCTTCCTTACCGGCAACATCATCCTCGAAATCTTTCCGGGGCATCGGGAGGGTAGACTTAAGATTCTCGGAAAAGAAACGGGAACCGTCAGGGTGTACGTGTTCGTATACCCAAACGGCCACCGCCGGCTTCCTTGCCGACGACGTCATCCTGGAAATCTTTCCAGGGCATCGGGAGGGTAGACTTACGCCTCCCGGAAAAGAAATGGGCACCGTCAGGTTGTACGTGTTCGTACACCCGGACGGCCACCGCCGTCTTCCTTGCCGGCGGCGTCATCCCGGAAATCTTTTTGTGGCATCGGGAGGGTAGTCTTACACCTCTCGGAAAAGAAACAGGCACCGTCGGGTTGTACATGTTCGTACACTCGAACGGCCACCGTCGACTTCCTTACCAGCGGCGTCATCCTGGAAATCTTTCTGGGGCATCGGGAGGGTAGACTTACGCCTCCCGAATAGGATATGTAGAGATCGGATAAAAACACGTGAAGCCAGCTGGGAAACTCAGAATTTCCACGTAAAAGACTCGACAAAAGGGTCGCGACTGAACCGCGCTCGATCAGGCCGGGTGGATTCACCCGTCCGGGAGGGCAGCCACTGGTACCTTCGGACGTGTTTCCGAAGGAATGATACCTAGGTCTGTCCTCTGACCGTTTCCATGCATGGGAAAGATGTTATATGGTCGGGGCTCGAGAAAACATTGTAAGGACGTACGTAAAGAACGGCGAGGGCGTAGGAACTTACCTACAGGGAGTCATCGGCGGGGATCGAAGTGCTCGCTCTGGTGTGGCGAAAAGGCATCGGGGCTCCAAGCTGCTCTCCTTTATCAGAAACTTTGGCCGGCGTCTTCTCCAAGCATTCAAACGTGTGTCTTCTCCAGAGGTGCTAGCCTTTTCTCAAGAGGGTGTTTGCCTCTTGAATGGGGGGGAAGGCCCCTTCTTTTATAAGGGGTCGCCTTCCTTCTTTGGGGTACCCAAAGATGGAAGGTGGCGTGATTCTAGGTTTAATTACGTGATTCACGTAATTGATTGATTTGCGAGATTTAAGTGGTTAAATCTCGTTGAATCCCTCTAATTGATTTGGCTTGCCTTTCTGGGTAGCTAATCGGCAGTTGCTTCGTGGTAGACGGAGGCCGGCTGGTCCCCCGATCATTTTCACCAAATGTGGGTTTTTGGGGATCCAGGTGCTGCTTCCTTGAAGCGGCTTGTCGGTGGCTAGCCAGCTACCTCCCCCTAACTTTTCACCAAATGTAGGTTTTTGGGCAATTCGAGTGCCGCTTCCTTGAAGCGGCTTGCCGACGGCTAGCCGGTTACATCCCCCAACTTTTCACCAAATGTGGGTTTTTGAGGGATCCGGGTGTCGCTTCCTTGAAGCGGCTTGCTGGTTTTCACCAGATGTGGGTTTTTGGGGGATCCGGGTGCTACTTCCTTGAAGCGGCTTGCCGGCTACACCCCCCTAACTTTTCACCAAATGTGGGTTTTTGGGGGATCCAGGTGCCGCTTCCTTGAAGCGGCTTGCCGGAGGCTAGCCATGTCATTCCCCCTTTAAAGTTCACTTAAGCATGGGTTCAACAATACCTGGACTTCAAAAGCTGTATCTCTTGCTCAACCTTGTCGATTTTGACTTGCCATGTACGCAGGAGTAGCGGTCGAACTAGAATGGTCTTCTTCCCACATGCCATTGCTACATTACTGAAGCTGAACCTTCTTCTCCAAGTAATGCACCACGCAACTGTTGGGAAGATTAGGGCACATGGCATTATGAATTTAAGCCTTATATATGCATAGGGATTGGGGGTTAAAGATTCAGATTTTTATAATCGGATCTTACCTATTCAATTTGGCTTGCAATGATGAGAGAAGCGGCGTTTTATGGTAAACGGTCAGATGATTGTATTAAAAGACCGGCGTTTTAACATTCACACATGAACTTAAAATTGAAAAGTCACCGATCTTTTAATACAATCGTCCGGCCGTTTACCATAAAACGTCGCTTCTCTCATCACGTGTGAACTTAAGATTTCATGTGACTTTCAATGGTGCAATTTTGTTTCAATTATTTCAATATAAATTAAAAATGATTTCGATGAAATAATTAACACTTAAGCTGCATCGAATGGGTATAGTTTTAAATAATGTAGCATTAACTGAAATAATATGTACAGTACGTTGGTGTAATAAGTAAATAGATAATTTACAAATATAATTACGACTGTTAAATTACCATCACATCATGATTAAACATTAATTAAGTATTCATCATCAAAAATAATAGTGTCAGTGACTTACGTGGAAAACGCCTAAGTACTAGTGACACACCACGTGTAATTTACGAAGCACGCGCCTAACTTAAAAAGTCATGTGTGAATGTTAAAACGCCGGTCTTTTAATACAAACGTCCGGACGTTTACCATAAAACACCGCTTCTCTCATCACGTGTGAACTTAAAAAGTCACGTGTGAATGTTAAGACGCCGGTCTTTTATTACAAACGTCCGGTCTTTAAAATAATTGGTACTATTGAATAGTAAATATCTTTATGGTAAGATCTAATTTTAAAAATCTGACAACTTTAACCCCCAATCTGTAAGCATATATAAAGGTTAAATTCGTACTCCAGTGTGCCCTAGTCGTTGCTTACTATTTCCTTGTAAGCCAGTCTTCGTGAGGAAGAGCAAGTGCGTCCTGCATGAGTTGGAGAAGAAACTTCCCTGTCACTAACGTACCAATGGTACGCGGGAAGAACATTTTAGTTCCACCGGTACTGTCACGTACATGGCAGGTCAAAATCGACAAAGTGGAGGAGGAGATACAGCTATTGAAGTCCAAGTACGACTTCTTTGAAGTTATTGCAGAGGAGGTCCACATTGTCCAAGGAGAGAACCAGTGACGGCGGTTATGGTCAGAAGGACAAAAATTACACAACATCAGGTCTGCTAAGCTGAAGGTGTTAAAGCAATTTTCTACGTCCATGTCACCCTTAAGTTGGTTTGAAAAAGGAGAGTATTCTACAGCTACAGAAATGAGACATAACAAGCCCGCTCCAGAGCCTAGCATGGAGGAAGCTCCTGTACATGCCATTTCAGTAGAATCAGTTCCTGAACGTTATAGTCCTCGAAGAATATCAACTGAAGATGGCATACACGAAGATTTGTTAACAATTGTTGTGCATCAGTCACAAATAGAGAATGTTGACGATTTGCCAAGTACTTCTCATTCATTTCCTGAAGAGGATAATGTAAATCAGCAACAACAGTCTATACATATGCAGAATGAAGATCATCTAACAATGGTTGTACATCCTTCACAGACAGAGAATGTTGAAGATTTGCCAAGCACTTCTCATTCATTTCCTGAGGAAGGTATGACAATAGACAATGTATACTTCCGAAATCAGGACTGTCTGGACAATTACAGGTTATTTTTGAATACTGAGATACTGTACGAAAGACCAGTTAATTTTAAAGGTTTAGAAGAGATTAAAGATCTCTTAAACTTTCAAGGTCTACTACATATTATACCAAGACATTGCAAGTTAGATGTATTTAGAGAAGTGATAGCTACTTTTTATGCTAACTTGCATGTTGAGGATGACAAATTATTTAGCAACAAAGATAAGACAGTTTTTGAAATCACTCCTCAGTTGGTATATAATACACTGAAATTGACAAATGAGGGTGTACAAATACATAAAACATCTTTGAACTTGGTAGATTGGAACATCAATTTGATAGGAAGAACCCCTCATTTGCATGAGAACTTACACTATCTTGAACATCTGAATGGAAAGGCTAAATTTATAGCCAAAATTCTGCAAACCAAGATTTTTCAGAAGAAAGGGCATGTTGAACGTATCAACAAAATTTGTTTGTATGCTACATATGCTGTGATGCAGAAAATAAAAGTAAATTGGTGCACACTATTTTTGGATTCCATACAGCACAGACATTCAAAATTATTTTATGGAATCAGTCTTGTGGAGTTGATATCGGGGACAGGATATGATTTTAATAACTGGCTCAGAAAATCCTTCCGAACAAGATCTTTTACAGTTGCCGAATATAACAACTTCTTGAAGCTTGCACCAGTCATACACATACAACAATCATTAACAACTAGACAGCCACATGCGTCGACAGAACAAGATTTATTATCTCTTGCAGAAGTTGCATATATTGCAGAATTA